>PVIJ01003558.1:65347-132890 GCA_004024925.1 Scalopus aquaticus
TATATATATATATATATATATATATATATATATATATATATATATATATATATATATATATATATATATGTATGTATGTGTATATGTGTGTGTATTATTTCTTTTTTATTCAGTATTCTGTATATGACGACTTATACTGTTTCCAAAACTGGATATTGTAAATAATGCTGCAGTGTGTGTGTGTGTAAATTAGTGTTTTATATTTTTTAGATAAATACCTAGATATCCAGAAGTGGGACAAATGGATTATATGAAATTATATTTTTATTTTTTTGAGGAATCATTTGACTTTTCATGTATCTTCTCCCATTCAGTAGGGTATCTTTTCATTTTGATACAAATTTCTTTCACTGTGCGGAAGATACTTACTTGGATGTTGTCACATTTATTTTTGCTCTAAGGCCAATATCAATGATCATATCATCTATATTTTCTTATATATATTTTATGGCTTCAGGTCTTATATTCAAGAGTTTAATTCAGTTTGAGTCACTAATTCTGTTTGATGTGATATAGTAGTTTAGCTGCATTTTTTGGCATTTGGCTGTCTAGTTTTCCCATTACCATTTATTAAAAAAACTTTTCTTACTCCATAGTTTACTCTTGGCTCCTTTGTGTGGATTTATTTCTGAGCTCTCAGGTTTTTTTTTTTTTTTTTCTGTTGATATTTATGTCTGTTTGTATTTCAGTACCATGGTGTTTTGATTACTATGGCTTTGTAGTGTAATTTGAAGTCTGTGAGTCTATATGACTGGAACATATGACACCCCATAGATCTCCAGGGTTGATCTCACTTGGAAGAAAGGTGTACCCTCTTCCCCTAATCATCCCCCGTGTGTCGCTTTTGAAGCTATGCTTGGTTGAATAGAATAACCTTCCTTTAATAGATATGGACCATTGTTTTATCAAGAAATATATGAGTAGCTGCACTCCCCTTATAGAACCTCCAAATAAGCTTAAAAAAAAAACTTCAGGGCCTCCCTGGTGGCGCAGTGGTTAAGCGCTGCACTGTGGAGCTGTCGGCAGCAGCAACATGAGTTCTACACCCGTCTTAGGAGAGACCCACATGGCAAGGCAGACCTCTCCTGCCTCTCCTGCTGCTCCCCTCAGCAGTGTATTTCAGTTGATCTGACTGCTCTGCTCCTCACTCTGTGTCTGGTGAAACCTCTCGCCTCCCCGCACCTCTGGCCTGTACCCCAGCTTATATGTATAAATAAATAAATCTTAAAAAAAATCATTGTTAAATTGTTAAACTCCTTAAGAATAGTGGTATTTAAATTACAATGTGCATGCCTCCCTGGTGGCACAGCAGTTAAGAGCTGCACTGTGGAGCTGTGGGCAGCAGTGATGCGAGTTCAATGCCAGGCCAGGGAAATTCCCACATGGCGCAGCAGACCTCTCCTGCCTAGCCTGCTGCTCCCCTCAGCAGTGTGTTTCCGTCAAACTGCCTGTTCTTCTTCCCACTCTGTCTCTGGTGAACCCTCTCGCCGGCCACGCTTCTGGCCTGTACTCCAGCTTGTATGCATAAATAAATAAATCTTAAAAAAAAATACAATGTGCTCCTTTTCCTCTTGCCTCAATATGATGGCAACTCTAGTAGAGGTAGGTATAGTCAAGAACATAGGGTTCTTTCCCTGCTCATAATTGGCAGCACTTGCATATCTATGGGGAGGGTAGGCTGCTAACATTTCTCATCCCACTTAGCTTTGTATTGCAAAGACGATTTATAAATGAGTGTAATAAAGAGCTTGCAGGATCCCTTTTTCTGTCACACTGGTAAAGCTAAAACTCTATCCCAGGTTTGACAGGCTAAGCTTGTTGGGGACCAGATCGCCATCACACATGTTTGCACACAGCCCATAATTTAAAACCCAGGGAAGTAAATCAAGTAGACAAGAGGTCACCACCCCATTCCAGTGTCCAGAGTTTATTCTAAGAATAAAGGAAGGAAGTAGAGTCTCCTCTTCCAGCTCTAGAACAATGGCTCAGACCTTTTGTACAGCAGGAGAGGAAGGCCGTAAGAACAAATAACTCTAAAATAATAATGACCATTCAGATGGCATATAGCATAGAACCTAGGAAGCTAGGAAGGCAATTACTTGCATTGAAAGTCTGCAGATAATTTGTGGCCATCATTAATTATCCAGAGACTCCAGGGAACTTGAGGAAATAATTGGTAAAGCAGCTGTAGTGACTATAGTGAAGGACTCCTTTTGGGAGGAAGGCAAGAGGAAGTGTGGCACAAATGAAGTGTTTGTTGCATTCCATTTGTACCAGGTACTGTTTTTTTTGTTTGTTTGTTTGTTTCTGGAGGGATCCAGACAAATTATGGTAAAAATAATTTATAAGTAAAGACATAAGTGAACTTACATAAAATTTGTCAGTGAGATATGTGCTGCCTTACTGAGGTCAGTTTTTACTTTTAAATTATGAATAAATGAATCTATTATTCTCTTGACATTCTAATTAAAACTTAATTACTATGATTCTAGTTAAAAAAAAAAAAAGGTAAGGTCTTCTTGCTGTATATCCATTCTGCTTAACTCTTTCCTGCATTGTTTGTTTTGGTTTTTGGACGGGAGTGTTTTTCTTCACAGATTACCATGTAATCACTTTAGAAACCTAAATGTTGAAATACTGTATACCTAAGGAAAGCTTTAATTTTACAATCAGGTTGATAGTTTGTCTTTTTGTTGTCACATATTTTATTCATATTGAATTTTGCTTATGTTGGGATAGTTTTTATTTTTTCATTTAGGAAGCTTGCACACTAAATATTCATTCCTTAAAATACATTTTATGTTAAAATACCTTAAATGCCTACATATAAGGAGCTTATATAAAGTAAGCTACGTAGGAGCTTTATAAAATAGGTCATCTAAAGATAACTTTTCATATATAATGTTTAGGCAAATAGAAAAGCTTATCCTGATTCGTGTAGTCTTTAAAACTAAACTAATGCCCAATTTAATTTATAAATTATATGTGTATTTTTATACATTTCCACATATTCCAAGGAATTCTACTATCTTTTTCATTTTTTTAATCAATGTATTTATCAGTTTTTTACTATCATAAATACTAGGGTCTGAATACTCTAAATATCAACATAGTCTCATATCTGGACTTTTCTCCTTTTTCACAGATTATAAAATATCAATTATATCATACGATATATATTAATGCATCAATTTCTGGTGTCCCAACACAAATATTATACAGGACATTACTTTCTCTTAAACAACTTCAGGGTAAACAAAGAGCAAACACACTAAAAATCAAGTATCAAAGGATACTGGCTCGCAATTCTAAACTGACAGCTAAAATTTGCTCAGCCATCTCTATCCTCTGTTACATCACTTCCTAAGTGTTTTGTTGTTGCCATTGTTAAGACAAGCATGTCAGTGAAATTCCTAAAATTGAATTGCTCCTGAAGTTCATAAACTGAAGTGCCTAAGAATCTTCTGCTAACTTCCTAAAATTAGAATGTCAGAATTTTAAAACAGGAAGAAATGTGTGGATTTGGATATTTAATGAAGAATATTTATATAGAATTCTCTAAACTAGGGGCCTCCCTGGTGGCGCAGCGGTTGAGCGCTGCACTGTGGAGCTGTCGGCAGCGCGCGATGCGGGTTCGATGCCCAGCCCAGGAGAGTCCCACATGGTGCGGCAGACCTCTCCTGCCTCGCCCGCTGCTCCCCTCAGCAGTGTATTTCTGATCTGCCTGTTCTGCTCCCCACTCTGTCTCTGGTGAACCCTCTCGCCGCCTGGCGCCTCTAGCCTGTACCCCAGCTTGTATAAATAAATCTTAAAAAAAAAAAAAAAAAGAATTCTCTAAACTAGCCCTTTTGAGATAGATGCCAGTTGAGAAATGAGAACAAATAGGATTTTAAAATTACTTTATGGATGATAGGGAAAAGATAGGGAAAGATATCAAACAGAGGTAAATCAACACTCTAACTCACATAAAAACAAAGGAGACTGTAAGAAAACTGTAAATTGTTCTAAAGTAGATTCATGTGTATTAAAATATCAGAGTAATACTTATATAATTATGTGCTATGTGCTCTGAAACTATGAGGTACAAATATTTGATTTTCTGGGACTGAATCTATTGTTTTAGGTGCTATTATAATATGCAATATGAAAAATAAAGCAATTAAATAATATTTTATTGTTTTTCAAAGCTTTTAAAAGCTTCATCACATTTATTGAAAATATAATGTCATAGTTCTTTAGGGACTAGAACAAGTTTCCTCTCCTGCTGACTAGATTATGGATTTTTCTTATTTCAAATAAAATTCTTCATACTTTATTTTACTGAAATAAAGATAACCCTAAAATACGAAGTTTTGAAAGTAAATTAATGTTTAAAAACAATTAATCTAAGTCAAAATATAACCTGTTTCGAAGTTTAATAGGGTATTTCTTATAGCATAATATTATATATATATATATATTTCATATATATTTTTAATTTGCAGTATTCTATTATTTTAAGAATGTAGGTCTCCCTGAAGATCCTGATTAAATTTCACTTATTTTCACTTTTGCAAGATTAGAATCAAAAACAAGCAATAAAACTCCTCATTTTTAATAGAAAAGTAAGGTTACAGAGAGCTGTTTCTTTTTTATTAAAAAGAAATCAGAGTGCTTGTAAATGCTTCATAGGAAAGTAAATAATGTTTCAGGAGGTTACAAGACTTTTTTTCTCTTTAAGCACAAATGATTTAGGAATTTTGCAGAAACAGTTTTTCCTGGAAAAGTAGTCTCTAGGGCCTCCATGGTGGCGCCGCGGTTAAGCGCTGCGCTGTGGAGCTGTCGGCAGTGGTGATGCGAGTTCAATCCCCGGCCAGGGGGACTCCCACATGGTGTGGCAGACTTCTTGTGCCTTGCCGGCTGCTTCCCTCAGCAGTGTATTTCCGTTGATCTGCCTCTTCTGCTCCCCACTCTGTCTCTGGTAAACCCTCTCGCCGCCCCACGCCTCTGGCCTGTAACCCAGCTTGTATGCATAAATAAATAAATCTTAAAAAAAAAAAAAAGAAAATTAGTCTCTAAAGTGACTTTAGGGCTTGCGAAGGATATATGAAACAATCCATTACAATGTGACTATTAAAAAAAATACTCAAAATGTAAAAAGAATTTATGATTTCTTCTGTTAGTAATTGTTAGTCTATTTAATATGCATCAATGCCATAGAACATGACTATCATATATAAATGAATGAATAAATATTGGAAGTGGATGTCCCCACCAATTTGCCATAAACATGTATTATTAAGCATGTTAGGAGATTACTGTTCTGAGGAGTGGAGGAGAATGAATAAGATTTAAAAGCCATTTAGTTACTGCATTTTTAGAAGAGAATCCTCAGGATCCTTAGGTGGAGATTTGTTAAATCTTTAAAATGACTTTAAAATCAGAGGTGTAATGAAATATTTATCTTATTTTCATTATTTGATTATTTAAACTTTAAACTCTATTCCTGCTGTTGATCAGTCTTGAGCGTAAAACAAATAATAGGCAAGAGTATCAATTTATTTTATTTTTTGTGCTAAATCTTACTGCAAAGTGAACAACTGGTAAATGATTTAAAATAGAATATATTTCATCTTTTCTCCAAATGACCAGCTATCACAGCAAATACTATTCAAAACATGGGGGGGGGATATATGTAAGTTATAATTTTGTTAGAAGTAGGACAATAGCTTATACATAAACTGTAAAGTAATCAGTGGTTATTGAAACATTTTAAGTGAAACTAAGACTTTAATATTAGTGGCAAATAGAGGAAGAAGTTAAAGTCTTTCTTAGGAAGATATAATCTTCTTTCAGCAATATTTCTTCATTAATGTTTCAACACATTGAGAGCTCATTTTACATATAAAATTCATATAAAAATTAAGTATACACCTAGTTCAGATGAGTTATTCAAACATTTAAGGAAGAAATTGAGCTAATTCTAAAAACTCCCTTTTAGAGAATAACAGAGAAAATACTTCCTCATTCACATTCCCTAACTCCATGATCAAGTGGAATTTATTCCATATATTTGTATACATATACATGTATATTCCATATATATTCCATGACATTTGAAAGTCAATAAAAGTAATCATCGCCTGAACAGACTTAAAAGAAAATATACACATGTTTGTGTGTGTGTGTGTATATATGTATACATATGTTTATATATATGTTCATATCAACAGATGCAGAGGAAGCTTTTCACAAAATCTGGCATTCATGATAAAAAGTCTTAGTAAACTAGCAATGGAGAGGAACTTCCTTAACCCGATAAAGAATATCTACAATAAAACTATAGTTCTCATCATACTTAATGTTGAGAAACTTGAATCTTTCTGCTTAAACATAAATAGAAGACAAGGATTTCCTTTCTCACCTCTCCTAGAAGTTTGATCGAATATATATAAGAAGGAGAGAACATAAATTACATAGACACATTTGGAAAGAAGAAATAAAACTCTGTTTACAGATAACATAGCTATCTATGTAGGAAATACAAAGTAACATACAAAACTCAAAAATAGACTTACTTAGATTTAGGGAACTGATCTTTGACAAAGGAGCAAAACCAATATAATTAAGCAAAAAGATTCTGTTTTGGAACTCTTGCAAAAAATTCTATCTAGGCATACGTTACACATTTCACAAAAAATAGCTCAAAATGGTTCACAGAACTACATATAAAATACAAAACCATAAAAATCCAAAGGATAACGAAAACCTAGATGATGTAGTATGTGGTGATAACTTTTCAGATATAACACCAAAGGCACTACCATAAAAGAAATAATTGATAAACTCAACTTGATTAAAACAGAAAAAAAAGTCTGCTCTGAAAAAGACATTTTCAAGAGAACAGAAGATAAACCACGAAGTCGGAGAATAAATACATTTGCAAAAAATACAAATGCTAAAGGACTTTTATCCAAATACAATGCTTTAAAATCAATAATAATAAAATAATCTGATTTTAAAATGTGCCAAAATTTACAAACAAATCACTAAGACAGATTTCAAGTAAACTTGAGACATCACTACACAACTATTAGAATGGTCAGAATCTTGAACACTGACAGCACTGAATATTGGCAAGGGTATAGAGCAATAACAGGAACTCTCCATCACTGGCAATGGGAATGCAAATGGTATAGTCACTTTAGAGGATGTGCTGGAGGTTTCCTACAAAACTAAACATACCTTCACCATAAGGCCAAGCAGTTGTTTTCCCTGATAGTTGCCTAGAAGAGTTCAAACTTTGCATCCACACAATCATGCGTGTTTATAGCAAATTTATTCATAATTGCCAAAACTTAAAATAAACCAAGATGTCCTTCACTTGGTGAATCTAAACATTGCAATCTAAATGCAGTAAAATTGTTTAGTACTAAAAGGAATGACCTATCAAGCCATGATAGGACATGGAGAAAAACTTTATATTTCTAAGTTAAAGAAGTCTATCTGAAAGTTTGCATGCTGTATAATTCCAACCACATGGTATTCTGAAAGATGAAATTATGAAAATAATAAATAGATCAGTGTTGTCAAGGTTTGGTGTGGTAGGGATGAATAAGTGGGATGCAGACAATCTTTAGGGTAGTGAAAATGGTCTTTATATTATCATAACAGATGGAAACATGTTATCTTACATTAGTTCCAACTTACAGAATATATTACACCAAGAGTAAATTGTAAAGTATAGACTTTGAGTGATTTTGATGCTCTATGTAAATTCATCAGTTATAACAATTGCACCACCCCTAAGGGTGATGTTCATAATGGGTGAAATTTTGCATATGTGAAGCCAGAGAATATTCAGGAAATCTATCTTCCCCTCAACCCTGGTATTATTCTAACACTGCTCTAAAAAACGTTTTCCATTATCATTTTAATATATAGATATGTACATATACACACATATACATGCATTTATAGTATGTTCACTGTATATACACTTAGTAAAATATGCATCTAATGTGTAATAACCCATATAATAACAAATAAATTATAAACTTGACAAACTGGTTTGAAGTCACAGCAAGCACTGTAAGAGCAGCATAGTGAGCCTAAAATTAGTTTAAACTATTGCTGATTGTAATACATTAGTAAAATTTTTTGATTCCTTAAAAAGTCAACCAATAACAATCTGGGGGCCTCCCTGGTGGCACAAGGGGTTGAGTCTCAGCCTATGAAACTATCAGCAGCCACTACAGCACAAGTTTGAACCCTGGCCAGAGAGCTTTCCACATGGTGCACCGGAACTCTCCTGTCTCACCCGCTGCTCCCCTCAGCAGTGTATTTCAGTAGATCTGCCTGTTCTGCCCCCCACTCTCTCTGGTGAATCCTCTCACCACCCCCCAACACCTCTGGCCTACACCCCAGCTCTTGTATGCATAAATAGAATCTTTTAAAAATGTCAACCAATAACAGTCTCTAAAATCTGACTGGAATTGAGGTTACCAGCAGGGAAGGAGGAGGGAAGAGAACAAAGTGGAAAGGAAGCATAGTGAACTATGGTGGCGGACTATGTACGCCCTGGTGGTAGATGTGGTGTGGTATCAAATGTCTGAAAGTTGTGGATTCTACCACTAAATCATTTACAAAGTTATGAACCAGTGTTGCTTCAACTAAAAAAAGAAAAGAAAACATCATTGTCATTTTTTCCCTAGAGTGTTTCCCGGTTTTGTCTTAAGTATGCTTTGCATTTGCTCTGTAATATAGTTAGATGTTGCTCATAAATTTCTCAGTAGCTCATAATCTAGAATATATTTCTCCTTTCCTTGGCAATTTTTAAATTTCAGCTTTGATTTGACAATCAATGTTTCTATTAATCAGTATAATAACTAAATATTTTTAAACATGATTTGTGTGTGTGTACATTGTGTTTTATTTTTTCCTCCATTACTATTTTTTAATTGTATTGTTTTTCTTTGAGTTATCATTGCTTTACAGTTGTATATAATAAAGGTTCTCTCCTTTTTAGACTTTGTAAATATTATACATGCATACCACCAAAGCACCCCTAATCTTCAACCATAATCTGCTGGACACAACAGCCTCCCTATGCTCTCTTCCCCTTCCACTCCCTATCTGTAGACTCAATTATACAGTCAGTTTTCTAGGGTTTGATTTTTTGTAATTTTGTCTATCCCTTTGTTTTGTTTCACTATATTCCACATGAGTGAAATCCACAATTGGCCTTTTTCCTGATTTACTTTGCTTAGTGTAATCCCCTCAAATCCCATCCATGATGTGCAAATGACAAGATTTCATCATTTTTACAGTTGCATAGTATCCCACCATATATATGTGCCACATCTCCTTAATCCACTCATCGATCCTTGGGCCCTTAGATTGTTTTCATAATTTAGCTATTATAGCAAGTGTTGCAGTTAACATGAGAGTGCATATATCCCTTTGATTTAGTGTTTTTACATGATTTTGGTAGATACTTAAGAACAGAATTTTTGGGGCCTCCCTGGTGGCACAACAAATTAGGTGAAGCACTGTGGAGCTATCAGCAGCTGCCAGCTGTGGCGCGAGTTCGGTGTCCAGCAGAGGGGATTCCTACATGGCGCAGCAGACCTCTCCTGCCTTGCCTGCTGCTCCCCTCAGCAGTGTATTTCAGTCGATCCTCCTGTTCTGCTCCCCACTCTGTCTCTGGTGAACACTCTCACCACCCCACACCTCTGGCCTGCACCCCAGCTTATATGCATAAATAAATAAATCTTTAAAAAAGCAAAAAAGAACAGAATTTCTGGAACATAGGGTAGATCGATTATTTTGCGAGAACTCCATACTGTGTTCCATAGGTGCTGGACCAGTCTACTTTTTTTCTTTTTTAAAAAAGATTTATTTATTTATGCATACAAGAGCTGGGGTATAGGCCAGAGGTGTGGGGTGGTGAGAGGATTCACAGGAGACAGAGTGGGGAGCAGAACAGGCAGATTGACTGAAGTACACTGCTGAGGGGAGCAGCGGGTAAGTCAGGAGAAGTCTGCTGCACCGTGTGGGAAGCTCCCTGTCTGGGGATAGAACTCGTGCTGCAGTGGCTGTGAACAGCTTCATAGTGCTGAGACTTAATCCATTGTGCCACCAGCGAGGCCCCAGTCTACTTTCTTACCAGCAGCAACATGGGTCCTTTAATTCTCCACATCCTTGCCAACATTTTTTTTTTTATATGAGCCATTTTGATGGATTTGAGATGGTAACTTACTTTGGTTTTGATTTATATTCCCATGATGATGAACAGTTTCTCATGGGTCTGTTGAACATCTGTATTTATTTTTTAAGAAGTGTCTGTTTAGCTCTTCTGCCCATTTTTTGAGTGGGCTATTTGTGTTTTTTGTTGTTGTGGAGTTGTATGTAATCTTTGTAGATCTTGGATATTAGCCTCTTGTCAGATGTATGATGTGAAAATATTTTCTCCCATTCTGGATGTCGTTTTTGTTTTTAATGACGATTTATTTAGTCTGTTTTTCTGTGCAGAAGATAATTAGTTTGATATTGTCCCATTTGTTTATTTTTGCTTTTATTTCCCTTTCCACTATGGTCAAGTCAGTAAGACATCCATGAAGCCAGTCTCAGAGCCAATCTCAATCTGCTTTGTTTTCTTTTAGGTAATTTATGACTTCAAATCTTTAGTTCATTTTGAATTAATTTTTGTCTGTGGTGCAACTAAACTAGTGGTGTAGTTTCATTCTTTTGCTTGTCTGTCCGGCTTTTCAAAACCATTTATTGAAGAGAACTTCCTCTTTTCTAAATTGTATGTTCCTGGCTTCTATGTTGTAAATTAACTATTCATGTATATATTTGTTTTTCAACCAAATATTTCAAGTAATGGATAGTTAGGAATTGGACTCAAAAGGGATTTGTTATATAAAAATCTTCAAGTTGCTCCTAGAATCTACAAGTCTCCCTTGTTACAAATCATATAACTGAACGTCCATTGCCCATCACTTGCCATGTGTCAAATGATGACAATGGCTTGAAAATTTTTACTACTCCTCATTTTTCAATTTTTAAAATTCATGGCTTCAGAAGCTCATGCAGATTAACAAATAATCACTACAAAATAGGGAAATATTTTTGAGGCGAACTTACTGGGTAGTAGTAGCTAATGTGTGGTCTTCCCCACCCAAAATTAACATGAAATTAAGTACACTGGGAAGTTAATAATTAATTTGATAGAAAAGCAGGTAAGTAAATAATAATATGCAGTAAAAATAGATGCAGGGTAGGTCTTTTGTGTTTTAAAATGATTTATCACAGCATAATTCTGAAGAGCTTTCTATTTCAAATGGATGAATAATGGAGCTAGAATGCTAAAGATAAAAAGAAATGCCTATGTAAAAATTTATCTTAGGTTTAATCCCAGGAAATAAGAAAACAAGTACTTAAGAATGGAATTTAAAAAAAAAGATTTATTTATTTATGTATTCAAGAGCTGGGGTGTAGGCCAGAGTTGTGGGGGTGGTGAGAGGATTCACCATAGACAAAGTGGGGAGCAGAACAGGCAGATTGACTGGAATACACTGCTGAGGGGAGCAGTGGACAAGACAGGAGAGCTCTGCTGCATAATGTGGGAAATTCCCTGGCTGGGGATCAAACTCATGCTGTAGTGGCTGTGGATAGCTTCACAGTGCTGAGACTTAACCCCTTGCGCAACCAGGGAGGACCAAATATGAAAGTTTGTTTTACATTCTAAACAGATATTTAAGTTAGTAAGACATTTGTTTAGTAAATATCAATCTTGGTGGTGGTGGTTAGATATCTAAAATGTTTGTGACTATACACCAGTGTAACAAATAATGCAATGTAAATTTGATATCTGTCATTTAATCAGTTTTGCAAGTTTTTGCAAGTTTTGCAAACAGTTGGCTAGGTCATTCAATCATTTTTCACTGTAAATTTATCTGATTAACTGTTCCTACATTACTGATAAATAATTTTAAGATGGACATTTTAATTTGGTTGTGAACCTAACCAAAGTATTGAATCATGTCTGTTTCATAAAGTGAGTTACAGAAAGAATATTAACTGCAACAGTGTACATACTTTAGTTCTCTCAAAGCCTATGAATTAAATGGTTTCTCCCCCAACAAATAACTTTTTTCCATTGCAGAGATAATTTTCGTAGATAAAAGTATAACAAATTTGCTAAACTGATAATAATTTTAATCAATCAAGCTGAAAACTTAAACTGAAAATGACAGACAACATTAACCGTGTTGAGTGAGTCTGTTTCAAGCCATAGGCTATAAAATTTGTCTGGTGTCAGTTCATGGCATTTCAGATTTAAACTTCTGCAGCATTTATAGATTTAAAATTCAGATTTAAAATCTGAATTTCAGATTTAAAATTCTGCAGTAATTATACTAAACAGAATCATATTACCCACTAATATCCAACTCTTAAGCCAGACAAAATTTTGTTTTTAGGAAAATAAAATTATAGAGGACTAACCTGAAAGTTTTTGCCATACACATACCTGTATGAAATAGTTACACCTAAAGAAAGGTAATTCCCCTATTAAAATAAAATTATAATTTATATTTGTTATTATGTTTATATGAATTTGATCTCTCAAGTCTATTTGATTCAAGAAAAGTTTTAAGCTATAGTATATATATAATAGTCTGTGCAATATATTTAATAATCTTAATAGTTTACTGAGCTAATTGGGAGTAATGCTTTCTGAGCTCTCTTCATATGGTAATTGAAAATGCAAGCAATTTTTAAATTTCTATTATACTGAATATGCAAAAGAACACCTATTTGGAAGTATCCTCTTTACTGTCAGTGCGCAGCTTTGCTATTCATCTTCACATCTTGTAAGTCACGTTGCTTACAAAGCTTACTTGATCACTTTAGTGATAAAAATTAATATGCACATTGATTTTCTCTAGGTGAAAATGAACTAAATTCCAACAGATAAAATACCTTACTAATAACTATGCTTCTACTGAATGATAGCAGTATGTTCTTAACTCTTCCTAGTAGGAATTACATGCTTATGTTTTCTCCTTATTACAGTATGTCGCTGCCCTTCTTAGGAAGTACTATAGTGAAGAAAATAATAAAAGAAATATAGGGTCTCCCTGGTGGCACAAGGGGTTAAGTCTTAGCACTGTGAAGCTGTCTGCAGCCATTGCAGCACAAGTTCAAGTTCAATCATCCCCAGCCAGGCAGGGAGCTTTCCACATGGTGCAGAAGACCTCTCCTGTCTTGCCTGCTGCTCCCCTCAGCAGTGTAGTTCAGTCAGTCTGCCTGTTCTGCTCCCCATGCCTTCTCTGGTGAATCCTCTCTCAACCCCACCGCCCCATGCCTCTGGCCTACACCCCAGCTGTTTAATGCATAAAGAAATAAATCTTAAAAAAATAAAAGAAAAATAAATATAAAGGAAAATTGACTACTAAGTTAATATTATAAATATAGTAGAACAACATACACCCCCTCCTTTTTCTAAAACAATGAAGATACAAAGAAAATTTTTGGAGATTGTACCTAAAAAAAACAAACAAACTTTATTTGGCATAGCTTAACTCCACATTCTAGCAAGTGATTCAGTGTCTTACAAAACAATACTGACTCTCTCTTAGATAAAATTTTGAACTGATGGGGCAGCTGTTGAAATCACATTAATTTTGGAATCTCTTTTTGTAAATCCCTCATTATTACTATGTATAATCACCTGCAAAAATGGGTCTATATTATTCTGTTGTTGATTATATATCTAATTTTCAAAGGGAAGAGATCAGCTACTGGTTCCTTTAATTATACTCCCTGAAAAAGTTAACCTGGAGCTTGGCAAAGATACCTGACATTAATAGACATAAAGAAAGAGGGACAAAGAAAAACACCTGAATATCTCTGTTGTGATAATGAAAATAAGCCCAGTGTTTCTCAGCAGTCTTTCTATTTCCACCTGCCCATGTGGGTGACAAATTGAAAATGAAAATTTCCCACTCATGTAAAATAAAAGAGAAAACCAAAATCAAACCTTAAAATACTGTTCTATCTGCTTAAAGCACAATAAGTTATGTCAGTGATTTAATTTCCTTTGCAGGGGTCTGGTAGGGAAGTTATGCATCTTTACTAAACAAGAAAAAGAAGGTGGAATATATTTTATGCCATTAGACAATTCTGAAGTAAAGGCACAATGGGGCAACTTGGAATATTGGATCCTGCTGCTGATTTAATCTTTATTTCACTGTACTGACAACAAAACAACTGATCTTTAACTCAGTGCATAAAAAGAGTGAAAAACAAATAAAATTACTGTGGGAAATACAAACTGTGTTGAAAGTCACAAGCCCCTGCATCCTTTATTCTTTAATTTTAGAAATCATAAATGGTGCAAATGAAGATAGGTGTTTAATCACAAATTAATTATTTTATGTTAAAAGCCTATAAAATTAGCTGTGTTACATTATACAGTATTAAATGAATGCCATTTATATATTTGATTCAAAGAACAATCATTCCATATTATTCTGTGCATACCAGTGTCTTATCTCCTCATCCACATGAAGGCCCACAATGTAACACATTAAGAGTGATACTCATTTGAATTAAGGGCTTCCTCTGATTTTAAAGAAATATACTCCGATTATTTTGAGAGCTCTCTTGGATGTGTTACATGTAAAATACAAAACATATAATACAGTTTACTATACTGTGTCTACTGGATATCACTGCTGTATCTTCTCTCTCCCTGAATCCGCCACCCTCACACATGTCAATGTCACTTCTTCCTATTGTCATCCAAGGCCACTACTATCAGTGAATCAGAATCTTAAAGCCCAGAGACAACTTTTTGCACACCATGTTTTTAATTTTTATTCCAATATTCTTTAGTCAGAGATATCACCAAAGAGATCTTCAACTTACCAGAATCTTAGCGAAAATTAGTGAAATGACGGTACCTGATTTAATTTGTAGTTCTTTTTTCTAGGACCTTTAAATTCATCTTTTTTCTAGGACGTTTAAATTCCTCTGTGTCTATGGCACTGGACTGGGAGTAATTCTGAGGGATAGATAACATTTTATGTGAAAACTCTTATGTCCTCTCTGAGGTCTATGACATTGTTACTGGATCAAATTATAGCATCAGTTCCATCCTAGTAAATTTTATCCTTGCTAAAATCTCACACATGTGTCATGAAACAAGTCCCTCAGTTTTACTAGTTACATATTGCTATGTGCCAAAATAATGACCCAGCTATGCTTAATCATTAATTTCCAATGCATAAATGCCTTTTGTTTTCAGAAAACATGAAGGGCAGAACCACTACAAAATAGCCACATGTAAAACTGCGGTGATGTCATAGATTTTATAATTTATGAGCCAGAAGTTTCAGCTAAAGTACTGAATTACCAATATTTTATTAAGAAATTACTTAACTACAAGGAAATAATGATTAATTTAGACCCAGTTGATTTAATTTCACGGATAGTACCACAGTGTGACCCCTTTGAATTATTAGGGAACTTTCATGTGATGGGGCGAACTTTTCTGTTGAAACAAAAGAAGTTGTCAAGATTTTCTTAGTGTTCACCTAGTGTCTTTCTCCAGGTTCAGGGCTCTACACTGTATCTTTCTGTTTCCTTAGGTTCCATTTGACCTTGGAAGTATCTCAGAATTTTCCCTCCCTCCCTCCCTTCCTCCCTCCCTTCCTCCCTCCCTCCCTCCCTCCCTCTCTTCCTTCCTTCCTTCCTTTTTTATTTTAATTTGGTAAACTGGACAATTTGTAGAGTATGGTCAGGTATTTTGTAGGATGTTCTTTCATTGGGGTTGGTCTGAGGTTTGACTTATGATTAAACTAGTAATATGAGTTTTGGAAGATAGGCTAATAATTTCCATCACTTCCATTTCCGTCACTTCCTACCAAGGGTATATCAGCAGAATGTATCATTCATATTCAGCTTGGTCTCTTGGCTAAAGTAGTGTTTGTCAGATTTCTCCAGTGTAAAGTTACTGTTTTATCCTCTTTCCAGATTGCTCATTTTGGAAGAACATCACTCTTTGCATTAGTCACTTAAGGAGTGTGAATTTGCATTCTATCCATTGAGGGGAAGTAGCTACACAAATTATTGGATATTTTTCTGTAGGTACATTTGTCTGTTTTCTCCATTTAGTTATTTATTGAATTTTTTATATCAGTAAGAATTAATGGTTATTTACTTTATTCTGTATGCTATACTTTATTATTTTGTTGCTTTTTTTTTTTTTGTCCTGTTGGTCATTGGCATCTCTTCTGTTAACTTCGGTGTCTTTTTATTTATCCCTTAATAGTGCCATCATTTAAAATAGTTGAACATGATGGTTGGGGGAATGCATAGAAGTATCTCAGGTTTCCAATAAAGTTAAAATTAATTCATTTGTATTTCTAATTGAACTTCATTTGTATTAAAAAATCCAAAATTTTGTTGCATGATGGGAAGAAACTTTTTCCTCTCTGGTCAGAGGTAGACTTAAATGCTTTGCTATTTCGTTCTCAAATCCGGAGTCCAATAACATTTTTTTTTTCAGATTTTGCTGTACATTAGGATGAATTGTTAATGCTGTTACAAATATTATTTATACCCTTATGTGATTTCAGTGAGAAAAAGATGTATATATTATTGTTTTTTATAAACAACTTGCCTTTTAAAATGTAATTTATGAGAATTCATAATTCAGAAGAAAATGTAAAATGAAAAATATATGTTTTAGTGACATATTATGCCTAGTCTGAATTAGAATCAATACATCAATCTAGAGACACAGCACAAATATCAACGTCAGTGGCATTACCAAAATGAAAGATGAATGTTGCAAATGCTTTTCACCTAACTTCCAGGAGCACTAGTAAGTGTGTGTTGTCTAGTTAACCCTTTCTCTCTTTTCCACCTCTGTAGCATTCTCTCACTTTCCACCCTTGCTGTAAATGAAAATCTGCTATTCTGTGCTATGCCTGAAGGCAGGGGCAGAAGCTGGAATTGTGGAGACAGATGAAAGACTTTCATGCCAGCTAAATGTTTAACCCGTGTCTTTCTAAAACATGTGTCCCTTAAATAGTCTTTTATTTAGCTACAAATAAAGATAAAACACATTATACTTGGGAAAATAACGTACTGATTTTTCAGTTATGCACATTTGTAAACAGAACATTTTCACTTCTTTTCTACCAAGAAGAGTTTGATAGGTGTCTAGATGAGAACTGCTAAGGCAGACTTTTAATTCACATTTTTGCCTGAAGCCATCCTCAAGACTGCAAGGAATGTGATTCAGACTGTTATTTACTTACCCGTTAGTGAAAATCTCAGTTTTTTTTTTTTTGAATTGCTCAAATAGTGTGTGTCATACTAAAGCTTAATGTTAGCTCATAACATTGGTCCAATTAAGTGAAGTGCTCCACAGCCACCTGTATTTCTGTCCATGTATGTATCTCCAGGGTGCAGTCAGGAGCATATAATAATTCAGGAATGATTGCCTCAAGGTTTTATTGGACTCACTCGGTTAACTCAAATAAAATACAGAGAAAAAGAAAACCTTCTAACTGGTTTGCTGACTTTTAGTTCTTGTGTTTGCTTTCTGCCTGTACATGTCTTATGCAGTTAATGAGGAAAAAGAAAGATAAAGGTAGTCTAACAACTTGTGTAGTTGTCCAAGTTCCATAGATTTTTTCAGGAAAAAAAAATAAATAACCTGAATATCCAATAAAGACTTTTCTAAATACTTAACTATAGCTAGTCGTTCTGTTTAAGAAATGAAATATATATTCAGCTGTGGCAAGGAGAGTTCATTCAAACTCATATTTTTCAGTACATATTGATAGTCAGACAAAATGTGGACACTGTGATTTATATATTTGTGTTTCATGGCAATCGTATGGTTGTAAGCTGTCTGAAATTATGTAAGTGAAAACAATAGACCTATATTGGTAATTTCCTGAAGTTATTCTTGTTCTTGGGGAAATAAAGCTTATGCAGGTGGCCTCTTGGAATCAAGAAGCTAGGTTAGAATAAAAAGAATGAATTATATGACAATATGTGATTATACCCAATGTATTGTTGGATAGAGAAGAATAGTTGTACCCCCAATATTTCTCTTCATAATATTCCCTTCCTGGTGTCCCTTCTGCCTGGATAGTCCTTCATTACGCTACAATTAGCAAATCGTACTCATCCTCACCATCTTGTGCCTGATCTACATACAGCATTTAGTCTCTAGTCAATCCTTCCTTGGGTCTACTCCACACTGTCAATAAAGCTCTTGTCTGCAAACAGTAAATTCTGAACTAAAATATCTAAGCATCACCCATTTTGACAAGCAGCAGGTAAAAAATAACAAACATAACAAAACTATATTAACTCATTTCCTTCTGGATCAAGTCAAAATGCCTCAGCTCACTATAGAAGCCATGAATAGTCTGATACCAGCCTCACTATGCAGCTTCTTCTCTCTAGCACTCTTACTTGTTTTATGTGTCATCCTTCACCAAAGAAACGGAATGAGTAGATTTGAGTACAGATAGATAGATGATAATAGAGAGAGCAAGAGCTCACACATTCATGTATTGGGGGCCAGGAGAGGGAGAGAGAGGGAATGGAGAGCATTTGATTGCTAAGATGTACCCTACTGCAGAGTCTCAAAGGAGAATGAAAAGTTTGTCATTTTTTAAAAGGGGTGGGGGCATTTGAGACATTTTTAAGACTCTAAAGTAATGTATAGCCAAAGACTTTCTGTTATCAAATATACAATATCAAATATATCTCCTTTATAAAATAGTAGAAATTGATTTAGTTACCTTGATATCCTTTTTAATCTTAAGAATTAGAAAAATATGAAATGTTTTGGCATAGTGAATATGGAAAAAATTTTATACTGATTATATGCATTTAGGAGATTTTGTCAATTAATACTGAGAATTTTTTTTTAATACTATGAAAAAACCAAAGCCCTAGAGACAATAGAATGCTGGTCACCAGATCGTAGGTGGTGGGGAAAATGGGGAGATGTTGGCAAATACAAACTTGAAGTCAGAAGATAAATAAATCATGGCATCTAATGCACAACATTATGAATAGAGAAAACCACATTGGACTATATAATTCAAAACTGAAGATAATAACTCTTGTATGTTTTCAACATAGAAAATGAAATGGCAATTATGTGGCATGTTGAAGGTGTTAGCTAGCACTGCAGTATGGTCATCATCTTGCCACAGTATATGTCTAGCTAATCACCGTGTTGCATGCTTTAAAGTTATACAGTACTAGTGGTCAGTGTATCTCACTAAAGTTGGGATAAATCACACTGTGCATATTAGCAATTGATTTGGGAAAAGGTTTAAGGTAATGAGCCCCTGGTATTCCACGGTCTTGTATTTGAAAACTGCCTGCATCTACTGCAAGGAATGAGACATATTTAACTACCTAAAACTCTTAAGTTTTCATCTGTAAACTGGTGGTCTAACATTACTAAGTGACTCACAGAATAGTGGAGAGAATGAGTTAATATGGACTCCCCAGGTAAATAGCAATGGTCAGGGGTTATAACTGGCTGTGAGGAAGCCACCACAAAGTAGGTAAATTCACCTTATAAATTCCCTTATATCATTTCAGAATACCTATAAAACTTAAAATGTGCACCAAATATCTGGAACAGAAGTACTGTCTGAATTGTATTTCAGTGTTTCATGTGTGATTTTTGTCTCCTTAAATACAGGGGTTACATTTTTGCTCTCCCTCACAATGGAGGCCTTGAGAAGTACTTCTTGAATTGAAACTAACAAGAAAAAATATTGCCACTTATAAAACTGAGTGTAACTGTTACACCTTCAAATAATTTTTACTTGCCTGTCTTGCCTTATTACTGTTATGAGTAATTTCCTTTTTATCAGTATTAAATTCATACAGAGGCAACACATAAAATATCAGTTCATAGTGCCATGACTTACTGCTGTAATACTATGATGTAATGCAAGGAAAGTTGAAATTTGGGACATAGATGTCTGTAGGAGGCCCCCAAGTTATGGAAAAATGCTTCAAATTGCATAGAACACAATCACAGGATTAAGGAAAGCAATTGTCACTTGCACTGTGTGGTACTAACAAGAGTCAGAATGTGCCAGATGCATAGTTTGTCTGCAGCTGTTGTCATTTGAATCTTTTGTACAACATCCTTTTATCTTCTCTCAACTGTGTGGAATTTATAAGTGCAGAGAGTTGATGAGAATCACTTTGTGTAGAGAATAAGGGTGTAATAGCCTCTTAGATTTAAACTATGTATAAGAAAACATAACCCAGAAATAATTCCACACATACTGCTTAAACTACCACAGATGCCTATGTTAGATTTAGTCGGATATAACTTTAAAATGATGATTAGGTCAGGATATAGGCCCTGCTGACGTGAGCAACATTTGAATTGCATAAATGCCAACTCTGGAATGAGGTGTGTTTTGAATGCAACCTTCATCTGTATATTAACAAATCAATATCTTTCTAACAAATATATACATTCCTCTATCCAGCAGATTTGCAGCATACTTTTATTGGAAGATAGTAAATAGAGAATATGATTGAAGGATATAAGGACACACCATATACATAACACATTTCAAGACAAAGGTTGTAAAACTCACCATAATTTCATGATATTTGTCGCTCTCAGATTTGAAGATATATGTTATCTTTTTTATGTTATACACTAAGGAATTACTTTAAATTCTAAGATTAAAAATCATCACTACTAGAAATCAGCAACTCATCTCTTTTACTTTATTTTTATTCCATGACCACACAGGTTGAGAGATTATTATAAACAATAATTGATGGTTTGATTAATCTTGCTCCTTTTGTCCAACTGAAGGAAACTTTAAATCTTATAACCCAAAGTTTACAATTTTCACATTCTGGGCCTCTTTTATTTCAATCATGAAGTAATCAAATCCCTATATTTTCTAACACCATAGAAAAGAGGAGTCAAATGGCCCATAGTTCATCTGAAGGGCGGGCAAGAAGAGTGGGCCTGGAGAACATTGACTATGGTTAATCTTGGCACCAAAAGAGGGGGCTGGACCTTATCCTGGCAGCCACAAGAACAGGACGAAGCAGAAGCAGTCCTGCTAAGTGTGTGGCAGGGATTGCGGAGGTGAACAGAGACCCTAAAACCACCTTAGCTGGACAAACCTAGTGCAGCCTCAGAAGAAACCAAGACCCACTCGAGATTCCCAGTTAGCAAGCCCAAACCTCCACATTCCTCTCCGCAGAATTAAATCCAAGTTAAAATCCTCCACACAGTGAAAAATTTTTCCATTCAATTCAAAGGAAAGGTGACACTTTCAGTGTACATAAAGGGCATTTTCACCTTGTCACTATATGAAATTAATCTTCTGGGCATTCTTTTTATCATTGACCTTGGGTTGTTTTACCTCTTGTGATTGTCACCATCCTGCACCTCACCAAATAACCTGTGACTAGCATAATTCAAGCAGATATGTACTGCCATTTTGAATTAATGTGTCAACAGGTGTTCAGGTATAAGAAAATATAAGAATAGTATTTTAATTTTGATAGAACATTACCTAAGTTCTGACAAAGAGAAATAACTCTCACTGAAACAAAAGCATTAAACTTTAAGAAGGAATTCAGTTACTATTCCTTATTTTCTGTATCCCTTATACAGACTCACCAACACCTGCTAGGATACCTGACTCTTAAAGAAAGTTCATGAAACAGAATTCTTTTATGGTTCCTGTCATTAGCTATTTTGTTATTCAAATGGAAGAATAATATATGAGCACCAGTTTAAAGAAACTGCTAAAAGCCAAACAACCAAAATAATATGAAACTGAAATATTTATATGCTATAAGTTCCTTTTAAATAATAATTGTCACAACCTTGCATGCAGTGTTAATGTATTTGAAATTGTTTTCATTGCCAGAACATGCTGCAGGCAATGTGCAAGGGAAAAAAAATAAGAAAATCAAGCACCAGCTCTAAAATCCCTAGGCAAATAAAGATAAATCAGTCACCCTTCTATTTCCTAATGATTCACAAATTATAAAATAATAAAAACAATTTTATTTAGATTAAATATATATTTATATGTATTTTATATTACAAATATTATAGCAGAATTATATATACATTTACTTGTATACATGTGTGTGTTTATGGGTGAATTTTGCATGCATGTTTGTTAAAACTACTTCTGTAATAAGTTTCTGAGGCAATTTATGATTACTTAAAGCTTAATTTAAAGCTTAATTATGTTTTTGAAACTATTATATTATGTAGTAAATACTGTTGTCATGCCCGTAGCTCCATTTACTGTTTCTGTGTTAATGAGAGATATTAGCCTGTAGTTTTCTTATAATTTCTTTGTCTGGTTTTGGTAGTAGGGTAATGGCAACCTCATAGAATGCATTAGGAAGTATTCTCTTTTCTTCTGCCCTTTGAAAGATTTCATGGAATTGGTATAATATGTTCCTTAAGTGTTCTTATACGTCACTGAGCCCATCTGATGTATATTGGTCCTGTGCTTTCTCTTTTGGAAGGGTGTTTGTTTGAAACTATCTTTCAAGGAGGTTTGTATAGTGAGCAAATTTGAAAGGCTATTAGTGCCTCCTTCCAAGGCAGAGTGATGGTTTGCTTACTGTTCAGGACAATACATGTAACATCTCTGTCTGGGGCAAACATTGGACAGATTTGCTGGTAATTTATTTATATGATCAGGGTTTCCTTACCTGTGCTGTCACTTGTCTGCTGGCAGCATCTGCTAGCACTGCCCTCGATCTTTCAATAGGGTCGAGAGAATCTGATGCAACCGTGGAGCTCCTGGTGCTGTACTTTCTATAATAAAATGCTGTTTCCCTAGTCAGGGAATCTTCTATTCTGCCAGCATCAATTAGTTAAGATACTTGTGGAGAATGTTCTCCCATCTTTCCAATAATGTTAAACACCTTAGAATTTCTCCAGATCATGAGTTATAATAACTAAATTTAAAAATAAAGTAAAAATTGCATGTGTTTTTTTTTTGGGGGGGGGAATACAAGATGTAAAACATATAAATAACTATATATATATATATATATATATATATATATATATATATATATATACACACACACATATATATATACACACATATATATTTTTTAAAATAAATTAAAAATCCTTCACAGTTTCAACAACAAACTTCTCCAGAAATATACGCATACCTTAACTAACATAGATGAGTGAACAGAGATGCCAAAGTTTATGTTAACCCCACATCCACAGAAACAGATTCATTGAAGGAAATAGGGAATAAATGTTTGAGGAGAGATTTAGTGACCAGCCTCATATTCTGTGTTTAATAAGAACTTCCAATATAGGGTCTCCCCGGTGACGCAGCGGTTAAGCGCTGTGCTGCGGAGCTGTTGGCAGTGGTGACGCGAGTTCGACGCCCGGCCAGGGAGATTCCCACATGGTGCGGCAGACGTCTCCTGCCTTGCCCGCTGCTCCCCTCAGCAGTGTATTTCTGATCTGCCTGTTCTGCTCCCTGCTCTGTCTCTGGTGAACCCTCTCGCCGCCCCACGCCTCTGGCCTGTACCCCAATTTGTATGTATAAATAAAAAATAAATCTTTAAAAAAAAAGAACTTCCAATATAGATGTGATCTCTCAGATGTTAACAAATGATAAACTAATTTTAAATGTGTTCATATATACATAGAAATCTCAGATCAGGGTCAAAGTTTCTTGTTTGACATCTTGAACCTAGAGATTTCTCATCTTTATTCTAGGCAGGACATTAATAAGCAGTAGGCTTCCGCCGCACTGATTTAGACATTGCTTCGTGTACATTTTTACAAGTCTGTTAGCCATGCTCTTAATTATATAGTGTGTACAACTGTGACATTAGATTTTACCTACATTTCTCACTGACTTACATTCTACATTGGAATTAGAATTATTTTTTCTGACAGTTGGAACAATTATAAAATTTCTTAAATGGATTCAAGTAGTATTACAATAGAGCAGGTTTTACCTTTTTTTGACATTTAATAATTTCATATGGAAGTTAAAATGAAACATGGATAGGAGTTGATTATTTTAACTTCTGTCTGTTGTGGGTCAGAAGGTTAAGATGAGGTTTTTTACAGATATTTTTAACTCAAGACTCAATTAGATTTTACTAACAGTTGGAAACTGCAGTGATTTTAGAGAAAAATTGAATCAAGATATCTGCACTTCATAAAGAGTTCAGCTCTGAGGTTCACTTTCAAATTAACCCCGGAGAATGCATTCATATGAACTATGTATCATAGAAAGAATCTGTGCTCAAATGAATCTAAGAACATGTGTAGCTGTAGCATTGTACGATGAATTCAAGACTTTTATAACTGATTACAGCATTATTTTAATGAAGTCATAGTACATTTACCACTGTTTATGAAACTAGCATAAATAAAAACAAATTAAATTTAATATCGTTGACAGTATGTATGAGCTGGGCATGATAGACGTTTAGAAATTAATACAGAGATGAGACTTGAGTGATGAGCAAACATATGCCTTGAGGACAAAGAAAAAGCATTTCAAACAGTGTTTATGTAGGCAATGAGGATATGAAAGTCTGGCGCATTGGGGAATTACAAGAAATTTAGAGTTGATTATAAATAAAATTTAATATAGAAAAAATTCAATAAATATTTTGACATATGGGAAGAGGCCATGCCATGAACATTTAATAAAAAAAATATTTTTGTAGTATCTGCATTAGACAGCCTTTGATGATTTGAGGAAGTTAGAGACATAATGGTAATTCTCACACTTAATTCTTGCTAGTAAAAGTTAGGGAATCCAGGCAGAAAATATGAATGAATAATGACTCTCTAGTTATGAAGATTCTGACTGAGTGAACTTGGAAGAGGAGTACAAGGTTATAATCTTCCCCATAAGTCGACCTCTTAGTTTCTTCCTGTAATAGGAACTTGGACACCATCTCTCAGCATATGGTGAATTCAGGGAGCTGTTCTTTTCCCTGACTTTCCATTGCTAATATATGTGGATAATTATATATTTTTCTTCTATTTTGTAAACTTGATAGGTACTACATTTTCAGACCAAATGTGAAAAACCTTACATAATGGATTACAGCATGTTTTCAGAATTCTCTAGCTATCATGATGCGAAACAGGAATATTCCACCCAGAATTGAACATGTGTCTATATATACATTTTTAGTAACTCTGAAACAAACTTAAATAATTTGCTAAAAATCTCTGTGATAAATAACATTAGGACTGAGGCTGTCACTTTAATATGTAATGTTAATAATGATGTAGTGCTCATATGCAAATATTCTTTAAACAGCCCTCTGTTTTATTTATAGCCTGGATGCAGATTGTATTAACCATAATTCAGTGACTTCAGTGAAAGTTATCAGTAAGGTATCAATTACTAATCTTGTATCTTATCTCTGTTTGCATCTTGAATTGAAGATTTGAAGGAAATATTAGATTACATTATTCAGATGAATGTTCATAAACAGACCTGGTTGTCAGGCTCTAGTGGAAATCCCAGGTTACAACTTAGACTCAATGAGTCCACAGTTTTTGGAAAGTTTAACTACTTTCAGGAAAGCTAAATTGTAAATATGAATCCCCTCTCTCCCTCCCATAATTTTTAAGAACAGAAATTTTGTAAATCAATCACATTATCTTATTCATTATTTGCAAACTGTATAAGGTAATATTGTAACACTTCAATGAAATTAATAAATGTCCCTATATACTTATGATTTAAAAGAGGACAAATTATGGAAATGAGAATGGCCATTAAAGAAGATGATTTATGTGCAGTTTGAATGGGGAATGGAAACTGAGGTGAAATGGTGAATGGAAGACTGGACAATATCTGTCCTCAGATTCCCAATTGAATAACAAAAACATCTTTTTTTTTTTTTCTGAAAGAAAAGTATTGATCTAGGTTATGGATGGTGGTAATAAATATCACTGAGTCATGAAGCAATCACTAAAACCATTTTTATCCTCCTTACCCTGTTGACATGATCCACTAAACACCAACAGCCAGTTGTTTTTAAGCTTCCTCAATAATTTTGTGGTCAAGGTCATATTTTTCCAAGGCGTTTAATGTTAAGGTCTGCAGGACAAAATCAGGAGCATTTGTAAAGCTGAGATAGATTATATGTACTGCACTTCTTTGATCTCTTCTACTTGTCACTCTGACTCAGGAAAAAGAATTGTTTTGACAAGATTTCTTCTCTCATATTGCAGCTGAATGTTGTCCAGAGACATACTTTATGCAGTTTGAGATGAACAATTTACTGTGTATTTCTGAATGGATAGGGTGCTGATGAAATTATAGATTCATGTTCTTCAGGTGATCTTTGTTTTGCTGTTTGCTTCTTGATTTTTTTAAAGATTTATTTTTATTTATGCACGCATGTAAGAACTGGGGTATAGGCCAGAGGTGCAGGAGGTGAGAAGATTAACCCGAGACAGAGTGGGGAACAAAACAGGCAGGTTTACTGAAATACACTGCTGAGGGGAGCAGCGGGCGAGACGGGAGAGGTCTGTTGTGCCCTGTGTGTCAGCTCCCTGGCCAGGGATTGAGCTCATGCTTCAGTGGCTGGTGACAGCTTGGTAGTGCTCAGACTTAACCCCCACCAAGGAGGCCCACTTCTTGATCTTACAAACAGTAACTATCATCAGTCCCTACTTCTAGTGATCATTTTCAGAGTTGTAAGGTTTTTTGTAAATAAATTTTACTCCTAAAGTTTATATTCTCTGTTGTTCATGAGGTGCAGAGTGAAAGAGGTTTTTCCTTTTTGATTCTAAGTTAGTTAAGAGTTGTCACAGAAGACATTGTAAAACATAAAATCATAAGTGGTGGTCGTTCATCTAAATTGCATTTTGCCTTAAGAAAGGGGAAGGAAGAGTAGAACCTGTAAATAGAAGAAAATGGCATGATAAAAGATTTGTAATAAGAAAGACCTTGTATTGCTTGAGAGAATTGAAAATTTTGGTATTTGATAATCACTGCAGGCGAGTGTTGGGTGTTTTGCATCTATCATCTATCCAGCAGATAAATGATAAACCAAAAACAGATGGGGAGCCAGGATCTGTGAAAAATGCCTGGAGTAGTTTGTAGGTGATAATTAATAAAAGTAATATTTAGAAAAACAGAAGTGAAAACTTTAAATTGATAGTGATATAGATTATGAGCCATAAAAGTTTCTTCTTTGATAATTTGCTCTACAGATTGATTTTTTTATGAAGAGCAAATAAAATTACTCTTTTATATTTTGACTATACTAGTGAATTAATCTCATAAAAAAAAAAAAAGCATTAGTACTACAACCATTTTTGAATCAAGCCACCTTTATTACCAACCAGGCAGCAGCCCCCAGAGCTGGAATGAAACATTGAGAATTAGAGTCTGCCTACTGCTATCTCTGAAACACAGACATTACAAGAGATGGAAACATTATGCATTTCCACATGTCCTGTCCCCAAGGTTATTTGTATTTCTATGTTAATATGTTGTCCGTTGATGTTATAATTATCACCTGTGGGCCTAATAAAAATGCAACTTTCTTTTCAGCTAAATCCTATCATTTCTCTCCCTTTCTTCAAAATCAGGCAAATCGTTTCACTTTGATCAGGTCCCTTGGTATTAAGAGCTAAATTTAACAAAATGAAAGTGTCAGAAATACTTCAAATGTTCAGCATTCTGGGTCAGCCCTTAACCTGCTCTTAAGTATTCAAAATTATGAGACGATCAAGAGAAAACATTTTAAGGGTTTTATTTTCTTGTTTTGTATTTTTTTTTTTTTCTTTTAACTTTGTCAGAGGAGGGCTGCTGTTTCCGTAAAGTGACAATAGCGGGAGAAAAGGCTAAATTCCCCAGGGCGCATGCAGCCGACTGACATATCCCACTGTCTGCGAGAAAGGGGCCACGTCCCTGCCTTCATCTCAGCTTTAGAGGGAAATAAGGTGAATCACTGTATTCCGCCACCAGTCATTGTTTTTCTTCTAGATGATGTCAAATCTCTTAGCCCTGCTGCATTCATATCAGCGACTGTGGGTTTAGTTTTATTATTTTTGTACTTTTTAATGCCATTTGTCTACGTAATTGATTGTAAAAGTAAGAAAGGGCTGGGTTTCAGCACAAGTATTCTAAACAACCAGCACTAGACTCTAGGATCATAACTCACTCATGTACTTCTTTTGCTTTTTATTCAGTTCAGCATGCACTTCACCTGGTCCTCAAAGACCTTGTAGCTGTGCCACCTAATTTTCATGTAGAAACTGAAGTTGCTGTTAAGATTCTTAAATTTGTGGCTCCACCTAACACCTATGCCCCCTTAGTGGACGGCTTATTTCTAAACACATAATTGCAACAAAATATATATAATTACATTTTTTCAATATACTGTATAGCCATAGATTCAGATATCTTTGCACAGGGTTATTTCTTGTCTCAGAGATTACAATGCTTGCTGTTTCTTTACTTGTGGATTGACACAATCTTGCAGAAGCACATGACCTGGTTATCTTTCATTATGACCAAATTCCGAAACACTTGGACCATGTTTTACCACCTTTTCACTCAGCAGTTCTGAGTCTCAGCCCCAAGCATGGTTCTCCTCCTTGATCTTTAGATTCTCATCCTCATTACATTTTCCAACCTGATTCTGTTAGTTTGGTATATTCCTTTGCCATTTAGTCTTTTAAAGTTTTAGAAAGCAGGAAAACAAAAATACAAATCAGATAGAAAAAAAAGAACACATTAACCACTATCCTATCTTAACGGCTATTTGCATGTTTACACTGATTATTTCTAAACACATAAATGCAATAAAATATGTACAATTACATTTCCTCAATATATAGTATAGCCAGATATTCAGATGTCTTCAGTCTTTATAGTGATTTATTTTAATGTTTTCACATATTATTCCTTTATTATTGGTTGTTCACACAACAAATTCAATATTGTACATGATCTACAGTACAAAATTTCATGCATATTATTATTTTATTTGTTGAATAATTTCCTTAAGGCAAATTCTCAATTATGTATCAAAGTTTGTGGCTTTTTAAAAATATTTTTTGAAGATACTACAATCCTTTCCCTTGCATTTAATAATATATAAACATTGTGGAAAAATATAGAACATATAATTTCTTATAAAATACCACTTTGCTATCTGTAGTGTCACTCTATGACCCTATCATAGTGTCAAAGGTAAAATGTTTAAAAGATTGTGTTTTAGGAAATGATTTTTCTCTATTTAAGTAAATCATATTTTTGTAGTGGTAATTTTTAGCTTAGTATTTCCTATTTTATATAATCAGTGAATTGCTTGCTGTCAGATATTTTTACTGATACAATACTCACCTAACTTTCCAATACTACAGTGTGACTATATTTTGTTAGGGGAGGGAGATAATCAATATTGGGTTGACTCATAATCAAATGCTGCTGGTGGGGTTTAGTGTGCAGGGTGCTTGAGTCCCTCTGATAAAGAATTCGACACTGCTATTAAGTGGCAGGCAGTGAGTTTATTAAAGAGAATGCTTTTGCTTGGTTACAAATGGGCAGTCTTAAAGGGCCAGAGCAAGAAGTGGCTTTAGATATGGCTCTTCAGTGGAATTTATCATCCTGGCATCGTGTTGGATTGGTTTTCTGTAAGGACTGGTCATCCTCTCTTCCCCCACTGGCTGCTAATCATTTATCTCCCCACTGTTTTTTTAACCTTGTGAAAACTCCCATCCTCAATGTTTCTAAGCTTCCATCATTGTGGTAGAGATTAAATTTTTGTCCTACTAATGTAACTTAGTATTCCTTGACACAGGGAATCTGTCATCAAAAAGCATTGAGACTGCTTTCCATGTATATTTTTCCTTATTGGAGCATTTTTTGCATTATTTTTCTATCAAGGTGTCATTTATTGACAAACTATCATATGGTAGTATCATGTTACAATATAACATAAGGTATGTGTTGTATTATAAATGTTACATAATATTACCATATGACATGTCTGGAAGAAGACATGCATTTAAGATATTGTGCTTTTAATTTCTAGTTGCAGACATCAGTAATGTATTATATTTTATAAGCATTAAGGCACTCATACTTTTTTTATATTTTTACTTTATTGTGATTTTGCTGTTACTTCAAGGTACTTGACTTTGTGAATAAACAAATTAAATGTGACTATAAATAATAGCCTATATTCCAACACGCTCTTAACTTTTACGCTATAGAAACAATTAAGTTGCCTGTTTTATTTACTACTGTATTATCAATAGTATTGTATGGCACACATATCTCTGTTGTTGACTTAGTGAAGAGGGAGACTCTTATGCTGATCTGATATATGTTTTATTTAGATATAAAATATAGCACTTTAGCATTTATTAATATTAACAGAGTGCTAATCTAACACTTTAATCACAAAGTTGTACATGTTACATTTGCTTATTTTGAATACAATCGTTTTGTCTTGAAGGCTACACAAAATTCTATCAAGTTTATGTCTACTATAGAATTTCCTATTAAATTCAACTTTATTATCTGGTCAGAGTTAGAACAGATGTTGTTATAACACTTTTCTTTAATACTAAAGGCAACATGTTTTTAAAACCATGCAAATAATCTGAAATACAGTGAAGTTAACACGGAAGCATTATTGCTACTAATTTAAAAAGTATTCTTAAATTAAAATTCCCTCAGCCGGGCCTTCCTGGTGGCTCAGCGGTTAGGCGCTGCTCTGTGGAGCTGTCGGCAGCAGAGATGTGAATTTGACACCCGGCCAGGGAGAATCCCACATGGTGCGGCAGACCTCTCCTGCCTCACCCGCTGCTCCCCTCAGCAGTGTATTTCTGATCTGCCTGTTCTGCTCCCCACTCTGTCTCTGGTGAACCCTCTCGCCGTCCCACACCTCTGGCCTGTACCCCAGCTTGTATGTATAAATAAATAAATATTTTTTAAAATAAATAAATAAAAATAAGACAAAATAAAATTCTCTAAGCCGAAAATATCATTCTAATGTGCTATGCATATTTCGAATCATTCACAATTCTGGATGCCAAAGAACAATAGCAATAAATCAAGCTCTAGTAGTTGTGTAAGTTTTTGAAATCCATAAAATTGAGTAGTTTTAGCTTGTTTTCTATTTTCTACATTTTAATCAAACTTTAAGAAAAACTATAATAAGAATTTGGAAGGATAAGATGATTTTGAAGATATTCCAATAGTGGGCATCTCAAAATAGCTCCATTTTAAAGGGCTAATATTGGTTTGAATTAGAGTCATTGGCTATCCAGCTGAACAGCTTAGTTAGCTATTCACATATAAATAAATTGAAAAAAAAATACTTGCATTAATAAAACTCAAATGAGACTATGTATGTGTGCTAGATTTAATTTTCCTGTTGAGGATAGTATATGTACCTAATCCAAAATCTGAGCAGCCATGTATACAAAGTGCCTCCTGTCTGACATACATATGATTGAAAGAGAAAAAATACAGCCTGGTAATGGCTTATTAATAATGCATGAAAATAAAAATGCAAGGATGTGTACAGGCACCTGAAATTTCATCAAATTATCTCATCCTAATCAATTTCTTTACTTTCAGCATTGCATGTTTAATTTGAAAATTTCAAAACTTCTATCTGGATAAAGAGTTTCCACTTTGTATGTTTTGTATTTATTCATCACATAGAAATTGATGTGTTTTCAAATTATTAATGCATATTTTCAGTATAAGTGAATATGAACTGGCTGGTGAGTGGAGTAAACTTTTAATTTTTTTTTTTATTTATACATACAAGCTGGGGTACAGGCCAGAGGCGTGGGGGCGGCGAGAGGGTTCACCAGAGACAGAGTGGGGAGCCGCACAGGCAGATCAGAAATACACTGCTGAGGGGAGCAGCGAGCGAGGCAGGAGAGGTCTGCCGCGCAATGTGGGATTCTCCCCGGCCGGGTGTTGAACTTGCGTCGCCGCTGCCAACAGCTCCACAGTGCAGCGCTTAACCGCTGCGCCACCAGGGAGGCCCTGGAGTAAACTTTTAAAAGCAAATACACGCCCCTTCCCTCCCATTACTAATGACAATGTACTCTGTATTAAATTAAGCATATTTTGCATATTATAGTTTCCAGATTCATAAAGATTAATGACTTTGTCTTTTATTATATTGTAGTTGTAAAGTGAAAACAATGCAGGGTACAGAAATTCACTTAAGTAACTCAAGATAAAAAAATAAATAATACTTTTCACAGAAAATCTCCACACATCTCTGGTTGTTGTATAATCATATGTGTGAATGCTGGCTCTTGCTGAGGCAAGCAGCACCTGTGGAAAGTTAAGACTAAGAATTCTTAAAATGGATTTGAACACTTATTGAATACCAATTGATTTTATTTTATATATTTTTTAAAGATTCATTTATTTATGCATGCATGCAAGAGTTGGCTATAGGACAAAGGTGTAGGGGGTGAGAGGATTCACTAGAGACAAAGTGCAGAGCAGAACAAGCAGATTGAAATGCACTGCTGAGGGGAGCAGCAGGTGAGAGAAGAGAGATCTTCTGTGCCATGTGGGTCAGCTCCCTGGCAGGGATCAAACTCTTGCTGCAGTAGCTGCAGATAGCTTCATAGTGCTGACACTTAACCTTTGCGCCATCAAGGAGGTCCGCAAATTGATTTTATTTAAATATTAAAAAAATATGTAAAGTATGGGATCTGGCTTCTTACCTGTCTAAAACCTTACACTGGTTTTCCCTTACATTTAAAATAAAATCATAGTTCCTGCCATAATCCATGAGGCACCATTAATGGGCAGACTGTGGGGCTCCTGAGACCCCCCCAAGTTCTCACTCTAAAGGACTCCAGCCATCTGAGAGCACAAAGGCAAAGCAACCTTAGCGTAAGCAAATTTTAATAGATTAGTATGCATAGAGAAAGAAGAAAAAATAGGAAAATTATTTCCCAATGAAATACCCAAAGTTACCCCTCTCCTTGTGGGTACATGCCCAGCCAATACAGAGTTGACCCAAAGTGGAGCCTCTGAGGCCCAAATCTTGCAACCCATCTGACCGAGAATTATGGGAAAGGAGAAAAAAGGTGCTAGGCAAGTGTGGGATAAAAGGAACAACATCAAAATACAAATGTAGATAAAGGATGCCATTGTCAGCCTCCCCGTGTTTCTCTTCCGTGTCCCCCTAATGCCTGGTGCTAGTCCAACAGCTGAAAAGCAAGAAGGCCCGTCTTCACCACTTGTCTCTCTCCAAGTGTCTCCTCTTTCTGGGTCTCTAGTTCCCCCTAACCACTCAGCTCTGCCCTCATTGGGTGGGGCAGAGAACATGACATCTCCCTTTTTTACGGAGATACAGGTTACAGCAGAACATGCTAGCCCTGCCTATGTCTCTGATGCTATTTATATCAGTTTCAATCTTATCAGATAAAGGTGAAGTATAACTTCTGTATGTGTGCACATGGACATGTGTGTTCTCACTGCTCTCTATAAAGATGGAATGATATTTATGTTTTTTACCTCTGTATCTTCAGGGCTTGGAATATGATCTGACACATGGTACTCACACAATAATATTTGTTGAGGGGCCTCCCTGGTGGTGCAACAGGTTAAGCTAGAGCTGTGGAGCTGTCGGCTGCTGTGGTGCGAGTTCCATTCCAGGCCAGGGAGATTCCCACATGGCGCAGCAGACCTCTCCTGCCTCGCCCGCTGCTCCCCTCAGCAGTGTATTTCGGTTGACCTGCCTTTTCTGCTCCCCACTCTGTCTCTGGTAACCCTCTCAATGCCCTGCATGTCTGGCCTGCACCCCAGCTTGTATGCAGAAATAAATAAATCTTTAAAAAAATAATAATAGTAATACGTGTTTTTTTTGTTTTGTTTTTTTTTAAAGGTTTATTTGTTTATACATACAAGCTGGGGTACAGGCCAGAGGCATGGGGCAGCGAGAGGGCTCACCAGAGACAGAGTGGGGAGCAGAACAGGCAGATCAGAAATACACTGCTGAGGGGAGCAGCGGGCGAGGCAGGAGAGGTCTGCCGCGCCATGTGGGAATCTCCCCGGCTGGGCGTCGAACTCGCGTCGCCGCTGCTGACAGCTCCACAGCGCAGCGCTCAACTGCTGTGCCACCAGGGAGGCCCAATAATAGTAATACTTGTTTAATGACAACATAACTGTTTACATAAAGGTGCAGTAACTACATAAAATTTTAATTCGGAGTTTCCAGAGAGCAGTGTTAATTTTTTTCTCTTAGTTTTAAATTTCTTCTTGATTGTATCACATACAAAAGTGATAGTGTTGGCCAATTAAATTTAACGGTGGTCAAAGATGTTAAGGAAACCTGCAAGAATAGTGTAATTTTATTGAAGTGATGTTTCCTTGTTGTGTATAATTTGATGCCACATGGTGATGATGAGCTGAAAGCGGATGAGGGGGAACATATCTAAGTGTATTAATTAGTATTCTGTAAAATACACACCTAGGGTATGTAAAGATGTCGCACATTGAGTCTTGAGATGCATGAGTCAGATAAAATTGGTATATGGAGCCCTTAGAAGGTCACTGTAAGTGAATCTAGTATAGACCTGTAGGACTTGGAGTAAATATATTGCATCCTTACAAAATAAGAGTTACTCTCCAAGAAACTGCTTCAGGCTTAGTACTTTCTGAGCCATAGTAGAAACAAAATGTGTGACAATTGGCCATGTCATGAACTGGAACTTCTCTTTTCCTCTACACCAAAAGATTGGAAATATGCATTAGTATTATTACATCATCAGTTGGAATGGTATTATATTAAATAATTTGCTTTAGGTATGTCCTGAAGAAATAAGTAATTTGCATAACAGAGACTATTTCTTGCTTCTACTTTATTAATTTCTATCTCTTATTCCATGCCAGAATTTCTTGAGATTATTATGACTAGAAATATAATATAATTCAGATTTGTTATGTATGTAAATATAGTTCTGCATATTTTTTTTAAGATTTTATTTTATTTATACATACAAGCTGGGTACAGGCCAGAGGTGTGGGGCGGCGAGAGGGCTCACCAGAGACAGAGTGGGGAACAGAACAGGCAGATCAGAAATACACTGCTGAGGGGAGCAGCGGGTGAGGCAGGAGAGGTCTGCCGCACCATGTGGGATTCTCCCCGGCTGGGCGTCGAACTGCATAGCACTGCTGACAGCTCCAAAGCATTGCGCGCAACCGCTGCACCACCAGGGAGGCCCATGGTTCTGCATATTTTACTGATAGAAAATAATAGACATCTCTACTATTACATCCCCACTCAGGTAGCTCTGGGAATAGGAGTGAGAGATAATCCCCACTCTTGGGAGTTAAAGCTCTAGCTGTTCACTTTACCTGGAATATGAGATTGAAATATGGGTCTATACTGTTGATAGACTACAGCTAATGGTTTGACAAGATGCTAAGAATCTTAGAACATTTTTATTAAAAAACTGATAACAAGAAGGACTCAAATAACTATTTTGTGTGCCTAAGTAAATACTATTTTTAAATTTGTCTAAATAATTAAAGTTTTAGTTTAACTTGTAAAACTTTCCTAAGAAAATCTCAAAAAAGAAGGATTTTAGGGCCTCCCTGGTGGCACAACGGTTTAAGCGCAGCACTATGAAGCTATCCAGAGCCACTGCAGCACGAGTTCGATACCCGGCCAGGGAGACTCCCCCATGGAGGAGGTCCCACACAGACCTCTCCTGTCTCGCCTGCTATTCCCATAAGCTGTGTATTTCAGTTGTTCTGCCTGCTTTGCCCACTGCCCCATCTCTAGTGAATCCTCTCATTACCCCTCACCTCTGGCCTACACCCCACCTTGTATGCATCAATAAATAAATATTTTTTTTAAAAAAAAGAAGGATTTTAAATAATCTCTTGTATAAGATGAACTGTTCTGTAGAGAGCAGTCAGTCTCTCCCTGCCCAACTGCTTCCCATCCCTGTTATTTTGCAAATAGCTTGGTAAAAATTGGATGTAAACAGGCTTGTTGGGCCTGGCTCATCAGACTGGCTATGGAAGTTCTGCATAATGTCAGCAACATGACCCTGGAAGTATCACTCAGTATAATCTGATTAGAGTAACTGCTGTTTTTCCAGCCTACCAATAACAAAGACAAGCAATGAGTCCTTGATATAGTAACATACCTCAATAACCAGTCTGTTATATGATGACAGACTGAATAGATTTGAAAACTTCCAGTAAGGAACAATGTTTTATTCTGTCTGAAATAGTTGCTTAATGTAATTTCCATTCCTTCCTGCAATAATTCTTCCAGCTTCACCATCTGTGGACATAAGTATGTGTACATCATCACAGTATCACTGTCACACAGCACTTCCTAAGAAAAGGAATGATTTAAAGTGAGGGAGTATGACATTTGGCCATTATATGGAATTCATAGTTGAACCTTGCACCCCACTCTTCTGAAGTAGCTAGCTAGCCTGATAGAATATTAGACTCTTCTTTTGAACAATAAATTGCACTGCAAGCCAGGTGGCTCCTTGCAGTGTTGGTATATTGATATCTAGGAGGCAGTGTATATCTGGTAGAAGGTATTCTATCAATACCAGAACTTATTCATGTAGGATCAGTTGGTGGAATTGTTCTTATCATTATTGTGGCTAATGGTCCAGTAATGATGGATTCTCTCAGGCTGTCAATCTTGGTTTCTTGTGTCTTAGAGATATTTATTCTAAAGTGAGAAATCTGTCACCAGGGGCACCAAAATTTAGTCAGTGAACTCAGAGCTGACTAGTCACTTAACCATTTTGATCTTACACTGTTCAACTAGAAACTGAAAAAAGTGATTTGCGAGGCAGTGGGTCATGCTGATCATCAAGAGAAAATTTGGTTGATATTGCAGAATTGATATGAGAGGGCATATATCTGAGATCAGATCATCCTTTATACTCCCATAAACTCAGCTAAAATTTAATGAAAAGCTACAAAATTCCAAGAGAGTCATGATTCCTGCTAACACAGATTCTTCAGAAGCAAAAGCTAGTATCACCCATTAGCAAAGAACCAAAACTAATTAAGAAGCTAACTGAAGGCAAAATAAATACGGAATGGAAAATATTTATACCATGAGGGCTGTTGTAGAAATAGTATTTGTCATTATTTCTTTCTTGCTTTGATACAAGTAAGTGTTTGTGTATGTGTGCACAATCACATGTCTGTGTATATGTCAGTCCCTCCATTCTTTTCTTCACTTTTATGTTTTTTACTGTTTCATAAAATACACTGATAGTAGTTAAACCTACTGAGTTTTAAGTTATAAGATACCAAGAAGTGAGTGTGACAAAAGGAAAAAAAGCAATGATCATTACAGAATAGTGGGTATCAAGTTGTTGGAGCACAAAGGAAACCATCCCAAACTCCTCTGCGTTCTCTTAAGGCTGGATGAATAAGCAAAACAGCAACATATAGACTAGCAAAGGAAAAAAAAAATCAATTTAGTATTTGGGGAACTTACACACTTGTAATTCTAAGAGAAAAAAAGGACCCAGCATAGTTTCCCTGCATTTAGTGACCTGGTACATCAAGGAGAAAGAAGCAGAGAATTCATATCACAGAGAATAAGGACGTGACTTCACACTTACTCTGAAAGTAAGGTGAGCTTCTTAAATAGGGAAGACTTGTTCATTGACAAATCTACCAACTACATTCTTTCAGGTACTTCTTCCGTGATTCAGGAGGGGTAAAGGATGTAGCAAAGGCATAAGCTTCACCTAGCCATCAGGGCTCTCACTGTTCTCAACTGAAAACCATCTGTATGGTTTAGGAAATGGAAATAAAACTGGAGAGACTCACAGAGCATTAATTAACCTCTAGTTCTCATACCAAGAAAGGGAGACCTACTCTGGGCATATTGAAAAAAGCCTGTCTGGCCCACAGATATTTCATACTTAATTTAGGGGGTAAGAGTAGTTCAGTGTTGATTATTTGAAGCGTTGTTACCTCATTTTAGGTGCAAGTATGTTTTGGTTGTCTCCTTTTTTGTCTAAGTGAAAGTGTCTGATGCCAAGAAGACGATATTAAATTGTGCTGGGCTGTACTATGCGAACGCTCTTAAACTGGAGACTACCTTTCAAAGAGGCCAGTACTCTGGGTGGTCAGATTAGCATCTTCCCAGCTAAAATTCTTTGGAAGGCAGAAGTGAAATCAAAGTCATTCATCGTGGGAGGTCATCAGTGTTAGTTTTGGTTAGTGGATAAATGTCACATTGATCAATGGCTTCAACCTTGTCTTTGCTCTTCTCCACACTCCATCCTCCTGCTGTCTTCTAATGCAGATAAATAGCAGCTCTGGCCTACAAGCAGATGTTCAGCTGTATGTCCAAGGTGTTGGTGATCACAACTCCCCATACTCCGTCCACATAGCCCCTTTCCACAGCCTCACTATGATCGCTGAGTATGTTTGTATCCTTGGTTTCCTTGCAGGCTTTCACTCGTTCAGCCTGACAATTTTTTTTTTTTTAGTTTTTTTTTTTTTTTAAGATTTATTTATTTATACCTACATGCTAGGGTGCAGGCCAGAGATGTGGGGTGGTGAGAAGGTTTATCAGAGGACAAGTGGAGAGCAGAACAGGCAGATGGACCAAAATACACTGCCGAGGGGAGCAGCAGGCGAGACAGGAGAGGTCTGCCCCGCCATGTGGGAAGCTCCCTGGCCAGGCATTGAAAACTAGCCTTAGCTGCCTACTGCTCCACAGGACTGCGCTTAGCCCATTGCGCCACCAGGGAGACCCTTGACTAGATTTTAGACAGACTTCATATAGTTTCTAAGCTTCCGACCTCTCTTTTTTATTGTACTAATATAGAAATTTTGTAATTTTCAGTTTTTCTGCTTCTTTGAGATAAATCTTTTTAAAAGGCTCTTGTCATATTATAAGCCAATAATATTTCTCTCAAGGACTTGGGAACTGTCCATTTAAATGCAGTCATCAAAGGAAATAGTGTTACTATCTCCCAAACTTTGTGATAAGCTAAGAGTCTTAACTTCCATGAGTATTGACCAGCAAACACTGATGGCCACATCACAGAAAAAAAAATGCAGATTCAGTAATAACTCCATATGCTTGACACATCCTGTTGATGAGCCTCTGCCCTAACACCTTCTAACACTTTCCAGTAGCTCATCCAGCCACTAAAATGCTCTCCTACCCTTTGTTTCAATGGATTCGAGTTTACACTCTTCTGTTTTCTCTCCCCTGTTGTAATAACCTTGACCAATTCTTCCTTATCTGTTTATATTTGTCAGGTGCAATTTTTGCTTTGATGACACAAGTAAAGCTAATTATGATGAGATGAATGTCCTACTCAGTAATATTTGTCATTGCTCAGAACAGAAGCCATGAACTTTACCATGTGTAGATGCTTCAGCACCGGAATAATCAAGGATGGTGGCTGACGTGCTGAGCTGAGTAAATGAAACACTTCACTGTGAAGAGAATCCTTTTACCAGAAACCTACCTCAGCGTCCTAGTATAGTTTTACTGATAAGCTGCAAAGGATTAAAGGATGGAGGTGATTGCAGTGTAAAGAGATTTGGGGAAATAGAATAATTACCAAAAAATGGTGGTCTTACTTACCAGATAGCAATTAATCTTTGATTTCCTGGGACTGTCTCTGTTAACCTCTTATTTGAATGTCAGATAGCAAGTCAGAAATCTCCAGGGCAGGCTAGCAACCAACTGACTGAAAATTCCAGCAAAAGTACCTGTTGCAGTGTTCAATCCTCAGGTAGACTGAAATCAGAATTACTTCTTTTTCAAGAGACCTCAGTCTTTAATCTCAAGATTTTTAACTGATTGAATTATTATAGGTGGTAATCTGCTTTCTTCAGATTCTACTATTTTAAATATTAATCACGTATAAAAATACTTCCATGGCAGTGCCTCAACTGGTATTACACCAAACAGTTGGACATCATAGACTATCTAAGTTCAAGTAGAATTAACTGTCAGAGTAAATGAAAGTTAGACTTGGAAAGTAATGGACGTCATGCTTTTTACATGTGTAAGTCATATTTATAAATCTAACATTACCATGAAATTTAATTAGAATACTGACTAATATTTTTAAGTATAGCATTTATCTAGAAAGCACCACCAGCAGTTGGAGCCTTTCTTCAGAAGGAAAGTACTCTGTTATTCTGTTCTAATATTGAGGGCCTCATGAATGCCTTAGAAATCACTCATAACCCACAAGAATGGAGACTGTTTCTAGACTCTTCGAAACTGAGTCTTAAGGATGTGCTTTTGCACAATGGAAACCGTCCTCCATCTATTCTATTCCTTAACAGCTGTACAAGAAACAAGCAAAGAAATCTAAGAAGCAGTCTAGGACTTGATTTTTTACAGGTATTAACCATAGGCCTATTACTATGGGCATGCATTTTGTGATGTAAACATCAATTTATTGCTGATTACAAAAAAACCTAGAGCCAAAATTAGAATTTGGCTGTCATATTCATGTTTAGCACATACAAATTGATAGGGGATGACTAATTTTATTTCAGTAACATGACTTTTGTAAAAATTTGTTGACCAGTGTAATATCTTCTTTTTAAGGTGGGGCTCATCACTTCAGTACAATTAGCAAATCTAATACTTAGATTATTTTATTACCATCCACTATAGGACAAAACTGTTATCTTTTGACCACAGAATGCAGCAGTTATTTATTCTGCTCTAATGTTAGAAAACAAAATTCACAAATTCGATATTTAATTGGCTTTTTAAAAAAATTCATGAACCATGCATCACCCCACCTAGATATTGCAAGGACTTATACAAAATGGATGATGTTTATAATAGAAGGTGGACAAGCTTATTAGCAAAAGGAAAAGAAAGTCATTTCAGGTTAAGTCACTTTCCTTCATGCAGATTATTTCACTATTGCTGATTAGGAAATGCCAGGTTAGTTAGGAATAAACATTTGGAGACTTCCCTTAAAAATGCATCTTGCCTAAAAATAGTTTTACTGTTATGATCATGTTCTGTCTTCAAAATCCAGGGTCTTCATATCGTGAACACAGTAGTAAAAATCTCACTAGTCACTGTATATTGATTATATTCTGTTTCATTTAACTCCTTTTCAAATGTGGATACTACAACACTTATAACTCAGTGGGTAGGAAGGTTAAGGGCATAAAATGGAGCAGAAAAGAACACAAGGGACCATGGAGATGGATCATGGGTGAATTGGTGGTGGGTTACCCAAGGGGGATACAAAATGTAAAAGACATAAATAACAATAAAAATATATAATAAAATAAATTCTACCAAATTAAAAAAATAATTATTTATTTAGATTTCTTTATATTTCTACTGTATAGCACTTCTCTGAGCACCTAAACTTCTCAGAGGGTATTTTTCCTCTGATAACACTGGTGAACATTGAGATCATTACCAACTTAAAAAGGTCCTAATCTACAGTATCTTGGTGTGCTGAACATGAATATAACCCTGAAAATTTTTTGGTAGCTCTCGTTTTGAAGATATTTCATATAATTCATTTTACATGTTTCACCATGTAAATTTATCCAGTAGGACTGCAACAACATCCTAAATCAGCCTAGAATGATGTAATATTGAATCGCATTGCATCATACCATCATGCACACATCATCCAGAGTTGATTGCAGCATTTTCTGATGCAATGCAATACTACTGCCAGGCGGCTGCTGAAGTAAGCTGATGTCAGCAGTGCACTATAGAAAGCCCTGATAGAAAGGTTGAGCATGGAAAATATTTCAGACTTTCTGTGAGACAGTTTAAGCTACTATATAGATTTATTTATTTATGCATACAAGCTGGGGTGTAGGCCAGAGGTATGGGGTGGTGAGAAGATTCCCCAGAGACAGAGTGGAGAGCAGAACAGGCAGATAGACTGAAGTACACTGCTGAGGGGAGCAACGGGCGAGACAGCAGAGTTCTGTTGTGCCATGTGGGAATCTCACTGGCTGGGTATCAAGCTCATGCTGCAGTGGCACCGTATAGCTCCACAGTGCTGTGCTTAACCCATTGTGCCACCAAGGAGGCCTGACATTAACTGTTCTCCTGCCTTTTTACTGATCTTCAATATATGTAATTTATACTCACTTCCTCCTGTACAGTTCTTAAAATACTAAAGACATCTATTATTTATTAATTAAATTTATGACTATTCATTGAGGAAATACAATGCATTGCATAGGGTGATAAGTGTTTTATGAGTGTGACCTCATTATATCAATACATCAGAATGAATTGGACATGAACTGGGGAGAACTTACAATAATCAGAACTCATGGAGCCTCTAGTTAAATCAAAATTGTCTTACTTGCCATCTTTTGCACTTAAACACTACACAGCTATTTTGGGGTATCTGGCAAGGCCACCAGAAATTTTTAACAAACAGAGCTATTAAGATAATTGTCTAAATGGGTTGAATCAATCAATCAACTCTTAGTTATTTAAAGATTGCTTATTTGGCTCTTTCTTCACCCTCTTTCTCTCTGGCTTCCTGCCTTTGGCCATTTCATTGCTCTTTAGCACTTTCATTAGAGATTTGGCATGAAAAAAGAAAAAAAAAGATGAAAACTAAATGAGGCTATTTAATTTTCCAATAAGCTAAGCAAAATTTAAATATTCCTTTAGGGTAGTAGGATGCAGTTTAGGTTACCTCACCTATTCATTCAGAGGGTCTTAGACTATATTTAGCATTGTCATTTTGCCCACTATAGAAAATGCATGTGTTAATCCAAATAAACTTATTTTAAAATACAGAATTTGCCTTTCTAAAATGTTTGCAAGTTTCAGTAACACCCTAGTTTCATTGATTGATTTGCCAATTAATTTTGATTAGTGTTTTTTTTTTCATTTTTTTTATTAAGGGTTTGTTGAGAAGTATTTCATGTATCATCATGTCATGCATTTTCTTTGACTCATTTTGAGTGATTTTTGGTAACTAGATGGTGTGGTGCAACAATTAACATAGATCTACTTTAACACAATCTTTCTCCTCCAATAAGATGCCATATGTTCATTTAATATACATCCCATCTCACCCTCAGACTTAGGCATGCACTAGTATAATTTCTGTGACTATAAATCTACCATAACTGTGTATTGTGAATGGAATCATAGAGTAAATGGGACAGACCGAAGGTTTCTACTCTTGAGCTAATTACTGACTGGGGTGGGGGCTTGGGATGTCAAGGAGAGAGGAGGGGGACTCACATGATGAGGAGAAGGTCACTCATATTGTTAGTGTGTAGACTTAGAGTGACCCTGGAACCCCAAACTTGCATTCTCTAAGTTGATTCTGCCATCTGTTGCATAAAAACAAAGCATACTCTTAGTATGAAAGAACTTTAATGGGATTAGCATCTGTCAGAAGAGAAGAAAGAAAAAGGATAATGGTTTCTCAATGAAACACCCAAAGTTACCCATGCCCTCATGGGTAAATGCCCAGCCAAATACGGTCAGCCCCAAGCAGGGCTGGTGTAAGTTACCTTCCGGCAGAAATGCCCATGCAAGTCTCAGACAAAAGGAGCAAAATTAAAGCACAAATCAAGATAAAGGATGTCACTGTCAGCCTCCCTGCACGTCTCTCTTCCAAGTGTCTCTACATGTCTCAACTCCACAGTCTCCTCCAAGTCCTCCAATCCCAGGGGCACGTCCAAAACTGGAAAGCAAGCAGATTCTTCTCCCTTGTTTCTGTCTCTCTCCAAATGTCTCCCCTTCCTATGTCTCTTCTGCATGTCAAGCTTCCCCTCACTGCTCAGCTCTTCTTCACATGTCTCTCTGATCCACATTCTCCTCCTGTATCTTTCCGCTGTGTGCTTACCAAGTGTTCTATATCTTCACTTGGTCACTCAGGTCCACGTCTCAATAGACGGGGCGGGAAACATAGAACTTTACCTTTATATGAAGATTCCTCTGTTACGAGGTGACAAAACCAGATGTTCTGTAACTAGATGTTAATCATGCCATATAGTTTTCTGTGCAAAAGATTATTTTTGGAGATGACCCTAAGTCTATTCTTCTAGGTGGTTAAGTTTTTAACCAGGGTTTAGGGTTCCTAGATTCTTTTTTTTTTTTACTTTTAAATTATTAAAATTTATTATTTACAAGTATAAAATCCAAAATTTTTCATCCTAGTTTTTCTCCCTACTACCATGGCTATAAAAATAACCTGTTTGGTTTCTTCCTAGGAACTGCAGGAGGTATCTGACCAATAATTCATTTTTTTTAATTATTTATGTCTTTTGCATTTTGTATTCCCCTTGGGCAGCCCACCACCAATTCACCCGTGATCCATCTCCAAGGTCCCCTGTATTCTCCTCTCTTCCATTTTGTGCCCTTATCCTCCCCTCCTAGATTCTTGACTGTGGCTATGAATGAATTGAAAACCACATCCAAACAAAGCCAGGTTTATTAAGTGAAAGTAGACTCGGGAAGAGGTCTGCATGGGCAGAGTTCAAGGCAAAGGATTCATGGCTTAAATGGACAACTAGTCTGTTCACTCTATCCCTTTCTGAGGTCTACTGCTCAGGGGCTCATGGGGTGCTAGCTCATTGGTCCCTGGAGGAGTCTCTAAGTCATTCCCCCTTTGACTGCGCTCCTGAGGTATAGTTTTATCATCCCCAGCAGCAGATTGTTGGGGAATGCCTTCCCCAATTTGGGCTTTTCTTTGCTCTCTTCTGAGTTTATCAACTCTGACATGTTTCCTGGAGTCCCGAATATGCTGGCCATTCATTTTCTTTAGGCATCGCCCTCCCTGCCCTAATTGCCTAACAAACATAGTGGTGACAGTTCACTTGCAAGTTCTGTCTCTTTTTTTTTTTTATTTTGATCCTTTGTTCAGTTACCCTATACGGAAGAACACATGGGATCTGATGGTATACAGATCATGTGCTGGTGGGATAGTTACAGGGACTACACCTGAGGGAAGAAACCAAATACTGTACAAAAATGAAAAACAATGTATGAAAATTAAATAAATAATAATAATAATAAAAATCTGAAAAACAAACAAACAAGCAAAAAACCAGTTCTCTTGCAGCCCATGGTGTCTCAATTGACATTAGCTCAAAACAGTGCACATGCCAGGGTGACACCTCTTGGAAGAACTTCTTCCAAAACATCTTGGGAAAACCTATCTGAATAATTTGGGAAGGCTGATAATGCACCACATTGTTTCCATATGCCCCCCAGCTGATAGATATCTGAATTGCTACTAGTTTCTAGCTATTATAGCTAATGCTGCTGTGAAAATCCACATGCATTTCTTTGTGTGGGCATATGTTTTCATTTCTGTTGGACATCACACTGTGAAAGTTGAATCATTTTAAAATGGAGCTGGGCAAAGGCACAACAGAGGAATCATATGAACTAGACCAAACTGCCAACATTCAAAGAAGCCAGCAAAAAGAATAAGCTCTTTGAAAAGAGTGATAGAGTGAACTTCTATTTACTTTAACTTTGTAATCGTTCCACCTGATCAATTACGTGTGACCCCACTCCCCTGGTGGTTTTAACATTATGACTCCACTTGACCGTTACATTATCCAACATCTCAATATCCATTATTCTTTTTTGTCTCTTAGAGAGCATAATAACATAAATATTGATACACAAAATAGCAGAATTTCAAAATATATAAGAAATAAAGATTAGCAGAATTAAAGTGTTTTCAAATAGACACAATAATGGCAATAGTAATATCAGTGAATGAAAACTAATTTAAACACACACATCTGAAAGGATGTAGGCGATATGAACAATTTGATGTCACTGTTGTTTTCAGAAAACTATAAAAATTAAAATTTTAATTGTTTTCAAGTGCATATAGAATATTGATCAAAATAGATAACGTGTTGGGCCTCCCTGGTGTCTCCCTAAAGTCTCACTGCTATCAAGCTATTGCCAGCCACTGAGGTATGAATTGGATCTCTGCCAGGGAGCTGACCCACATATGACACAGCAGACCTCTCCTGTCTCGCCTGCTGCTCCCCTCAGCAATGTATTTCAGTAGATCTGACTGTTCTGTTCCCCATTCTGTCTCTGAGAATCCTTTCACCCTGCCCCACCCCCTTACTTCTGGCCTACACCCCAGATCTTGCATGCATAAATAAATAAAAATAAATCTAAAAAAAAATAGATAACATGCTGGGCCACAAAGTAAAAATTTTAATTAAAAAATTTAAATCCTGCTGAACGTATTCTTTGAACAGAGGTCTTTAGAGAACATCAATTTACCCAGAAAAATTACTGAGCAATAAAAACTTAGCAGAGTTTGATAAAAGGTCTTATATTTGAAATATTTTTCTCCCTACATCTCTCCACAAGAGTTCAGTTACTCTGCTTTGATTTGTACGGATGACATGGATCCTTAGAGCAGGCAATATGGATTTTCCCCCATGTTTGGGGCACCTCTGGGTTTTGCCTGGTAATAGTTTCTATCCTTTGACCGGGAATGATCCTGCTCTTATCAATGGATATAATTATTTTATCACCCATTAAAATTACAAGGGAAAGATCTAGTTTTAGGACTGACAGGAAAGTTGTAAACTATTTTTCATATTCACACTACCTTACTATTTATTTATCTATTTGTTTATTTGTTAATTTATTTAAAGATCCATCTATTTATGCATACACACTGGAGTGTAGACCAGACATGTGGAGGGGTGAGAGGATTCACCAGAGACTGTGGGGAGCAGAACAGGTAGATCAACCAAAGTACACTGCTGAGGGGAACGGTGGGCAAGGCAGGAGAGGTCTGTTGCACCATGTGGGAATCGCCCCCATCAGGGATTGAACATGCACTGCAGCTTCATAGTGCTGTGCTTATACCCACTGCGCCACCAGGGAGGCCCTAGCTTATTAATCCTTAGAGTAAAATTTAAGCAGCTGGCTGTTGTGATTTTTCTAGGGGAAAAAATTAACTTTTAAGGATAACCAGGAAGAATGAAGATTCTTTGAAGGGGAGGAAAAATGCCTACATCCTTCATGCTTTATTGCTTATTCTGACATGACGCCAGACAGTGGAGAAACTACCTCAAAATCTCTGTAAAATAGGCTCAATTGAAGATTTTCAAATCAATTCAAATTATTTTCATTATAACCTTCCCTCTTTTCTGAAACACAATACAGCTTTTTAGAATTATCCCCCAGATTGAGGTGGGATCTCCATTTTCTTGATCATTTACTTTTGTTGGTATAATTTTTTCTGATTGTATATGATTATAATAAAGAAATGGTCAGCCCTGCTATTCAGTGAAGCAAGAACAGTGCACACACAATTCAACCTTAGGGTTCCTTTGCATATTTGGCAAATTCAACTTCCTTTTGTTATATTTTCATTTTTTATTCACAGAAAATAAAACTTGGCTCAGTCTGCTACTAATTATTTTATGTGTATGTATGCATTTTTCTGAAGCACTTTAATTTTTCTAAAAATATCATATTCAAATGATTTATTTCTATGAAGCAACCTGGTAAAATTTCTTACAAAACACAGAATAGATTTTCCTTTTGAATGTGCACTCAAAACTAATGGTGAGTGGTAATTAAGAAAGCAAACTTGGCTGACTGACACATTTTTCAAAGGGGCATTTAAAAACCGAGGTTAATATGTTTGATTTTATCACAATTCAACTACTGGGTGTTACTCTGCCAAGAAATTACCTGTGATTTCTGTTTTTATCTTCAACAAAACAATGAGATACAGACTATTTCGGGGCTTAGGATCTCTTACAATTATAATTGCCTCAAATAATTTATCCCTCGAGATAATGAAAGAAAAGAAAGGACAGATTCTATATTTTCCAAGTCATGGGATAATAGTCAAAATTTGAAAGCTGCATAAGGCCATAAAAATAAGTAAGCCATTGTTTAATTTTATTTTAGTGATTATTTCATGTAATATGTACATTAATTGCAACTAGTATATTTTTTATTTCAAATAAATTCTCAGTTAACTGAGCAAAGTGGTATCATGGCTTTGTTTACTCATTACTAACAAGCTACTCAGAAAATATTACTTTCATTTAAAAATGCAACAAATGGGCCTCCCCGGTGGTGCAGCGGTTAAGCACTGCGCTGTGGAACTGTCGGCAGCGGCAACGCGAGTTCGACGCCCTGCCGGGGACAATCCCACATGGTGCGGCAGACCTCTCCTGCCTCGCCCGCTGCTCCCCTCAGCAGTGTGTTTCTGATCTGCCTGTTCTGCTACCTGCTCTGTCTCTGGTGAACCCTCTCGCCGCCCCACGCCTCTGGCCTATACCCCAGCTTGTATGTATAAATAAAAAATAAATATTTAAAAAAAAAATAAAAAAATAAAAATGCAACAAATGGATCATTTTATATATTTCAATTTAGTACACTTATTTTGGATATACAATTGTTTTCTAGATGAGGGAGGTGAAATTTTTAAGATTTTTAGAACTCTAATGATAATTACAACAGAGACCTGATCTTTAAACAATTTATTAAAATAAATATAAACAGAAACGTGCTCATAGTTATACACTAGATTAATTTCATTCATTCATGAAATATTTATTTCATTTTTTATGTCCTTGACAATCAAAACAACATTTATATTTATAAACAATTTTGTACCTTATTTTGGTATCGTTATTAAATTTATTTCTCTGCATCCATTCCCAAAGTAATAGCATAGAAAGCAATATTTTAAGAGATTCTGACCTTTCCGTGAATACAGAAGATGCCATTACGATAGGATAGAACTGACTACAATTGCCCAGGACGGCAGGGGAAGGTAGAGAATTAAGTTGATTCAGTGAAGAAAAGAATTAAATTTACATTGGTCACACTTAACATGTTTACATAGGTGTATATATGTTACATAATTTAGATAATACTATATCAGGGCAGAGGGAAAATATCTCCTCCCTCCAGGTCTTTTTTTTTTTTTTAAGATTTATTTATTTATACATACAAGCTGGGGTACAGACCAGAGGTGTGGGGTGGCGAGAGGGTCACTAGAGACACAGTGGGGAACAGAACAGGCAGATTAACTGAAGTACACTGCTGAGGGGAGCAGCGGGCGAGGCAGGAGAGGTCTGCCGCGCCATGTGGGATTCTCCCCGGCTGAAGTCGCAGTGCTGCTGTCGACAGCTCCACAGAGTAGCACTTAACCGCTGCACCGCCAGGGAGGCCCTCCCTCCGGGTCTTTTGAGACTGAACTAACACATTAACAGATTAGTAGGAAAAATGACCAATTTATCAACGTACTGAGAATGTTTGTCACTGCAAATTCTAAATCAAATTGAACAATCTAAGGGTTAGATCCTGTACAAAATGACCTGGAGTGTCAAGGAAAAAGGAGGAATTGCAACATGACAAGAAAGGGATACATCATGTGATTAAAAAGATTGTTTCTCATAATATTTCTAAATTTAAGTAATTTTCTTCTTTAAAAAATATTAACAGTTTCTGCTGAGACCCATAGGGCCATGATTGACCTTTTTTCCAAGGTTACTCATATTAGACAAGCCCTACTCTCAACATTGTGGAAAAATCCTATCTGATTTTTGGAGAGACTGATCCCACAGCTATTATCATCATATCTATAAACACACACACACACACACACACACACACACACACACACACACAACAAAAACACATACCAGTAAACTAATTACAAGACAGTTGGAGGATATCATTTCTAATATAGTTACCAGCCAAAATAAAAGCAGTAATTTAACAAGACAGAAAAAGGAAAAATGGAATGAAAACAATCTCTGAAAAAGGTTATCCATTAAATTAAATGGGAATCTTAGAAAGAGGAGCAGGGTAGGACCTCCCTGGTGGCTCAACAGGTTAAACATAGCGCTGCGGAGCTGCCGGCAGGTGCAGCGCAAGTTTGATGCCCAGCCCGGGAGATTCCCACACGGCACAGCAGACCTCTCCTGCCTCGCCCGCTGCTCCCCTCAGCAGTATATTTCGGTCCATCTGCCTGTTCTGCTCCCCACTCTGTCTCTGGTGAACCCTCTCACTGACCTGCATGTCTGGCCTGCACTCCAGTTTGTATGCATAAGTAATATAAATAAATCTTAAAAAAAAAAGGAGCAGGGTAAAGAACAATTGGTCAATGTAACCTAAAGCAGCTATGATAATAAATAAAGGAAAACAAAATGAAATAAAAACAAAATGATAGGACTTAATTCAGTTGCAGCAATTATTAAAATAATAAAAGTAAACTATATGCCCTATTTAGAATACAGGAATTCACAGACTAGCAAAACAAAATAAAATGCGCTAGGTATAGGATAATTAGCAAAATTTATGAATGGAGTAAGTCAGTAGTAATGGATAATTAGGGAAACTTGGACTACATACTAAGTAAATACTAACCATTAAAAATAAGGGCAACAATTCCTATATGAAACAAAAAACTGAAATGTATTTATTAAAACGAATGATGTTGATTTACCTTCGTATATAGACACTGCAAACAACCGATGCGGTATATGTAATATTTCTAGACAAATAAAAATTACTCATGAAATTATGAAACAAGTATAAGCAAATATAAAATAATGATAAATACCATATTTTCCCCCCGTGGGACACAACATAATGTAGTTATAAATAAATAACAAGTAGACATTTAAAAAAATCTTCAATGTGAAAATAACAACAAAAATCTGATTTCAAATTGTTCACCAGTAAAACATATTACCATAATTAATATTACATAATATTTAATTACATTAAAGACAATAAAAATACTAGTGTTGAATTTTGCCAGGTAGAAAAACAGTATTGCATATGTATTAATGCTTTACTTTAAATCATTTAAATGTACAAATTATTTATATGTACAAAAGGAAGTTTGAAAAATGACAGCTTAGATAATCAGTCAAGCAGTTAATTAAGAAGACGTCAGAGTAAATAAAAGCAAATCAAATACAGAATAGATAAGATGTAAAACATTTTTATAATAGGAAACAGAAATAGTGGGTTCACTAAGAATGAAACAAAATAAAAAAGATGACAAAATAAAATTCCTCTGAAATACTGGTCAAGGAAAAATATTATAAATTAATTATATAAGGAATGAGTTAGTTGCATAACACACAAGTTAAAGAATTTTAAAATCAGGGTAATTACTGTAGAAATCTTTATATCCAGTATTTTTGAAAATAAAAAAAATATTTTCTAAAAAAATAAATGCCACTGAATTTCCCTATGGAAAGCATTTAAAGAAAATTTAGTAAAATAAATACATTAAAAATATGAACACTAAACCACTAACACATACCTATTCATCTATGAAGTTATGGTATTGATATTTTAACAAAAGAAGGAAAATTTTTGTATTAACATTTCTAAAAAAAGGAATAGAGAGTAATAAATAAGGAATGAGACTTAATGTAGAATAAAGAAACATTTTTAATACACAAAGAGAATAACTGCCAGCATAGAATTTTTTCTAAATACATATTTTACTTACGTTTGTTTAGCAAGTTCCCAATTCTAGGTTAATGTACCACAAGCATGATAAGAATGCTGTTTGCCTTAACATTACTGCTTAAGATAATGCAGATGAGCTGTATATGACTAATACAATTTAAAAATAAATTTTACTTACATGTAAATATGACATTTAAAGAAAGAAGTCCTAATTGTTTTTTGGTCTGTTACATTTCCCCTAAAATAATTTAAAGTAAATATATTCTTGAGAACTAATATCTTTAATATTTCGAAAATAAGTTCATCTTATGCCTATATTGAAGTTATAAATAATCAAAAAAATTATTCCCTTGTAAATTTAAATGAATATGAATGTTTGTTAAAATCAAACTGTAACAATACAATGTTGGTATTGCCTTTTTTTTAAAGATTTTTTTTATTTATGCATACAAGCTGGGGTACAGGCCAGAGGTGTGGGCTGGCGAGAGGGTTCACCAGAGACAGAGTGGGAAGAAGCACAGGCAGATCGACCGAAATACACTGCTGAGGGGAGCAGTAGGCGAGGCAGGAGAGGTCTGCTGTGCCATGTGGGAATCTCCCTGGCCGGGGTCGAATCCATCTCCACTGACCACAACTTCACAGTGCAGCACTTAACCACTGCGCCACCAGGGAGGCCCTGTTGGTATTGCCTTTAACATAACTATTAAAAATGATTAGAACCGGGCCTCCCCGGTGGCGCAGCGGTTAAGCGCTGCGCTGTGGAGCTGTCGGCAGCGGCAACGTGAGTTCGATGCCCCGCCAGGGAGAATCCCACATGGCACGGCAGACCTCTCCTGCCTCGCCCGCTGCTCCCCTCAGCAGTGTATTTCTGATCTGCCTGTTCTGCTACCCGCTCCATCTCTGGTGAACCCTCTCGCCGCCCCACGCCTCTGGCCTGTACCCCAGCTTGTATGTATAAATAATAAAAAAAAAATTATTAGAACCACCATTCCTTTAACGTACATTCAAAGCACAAGTCCCAAATTTAAATAAATTGAGCTCAGTTTGTCTAATGTGCCCTAAGTGTGATGTAAGTCATTAACAGGGTGAACTCAAACAGCAAATTATGTGCTTGACAGCAAATCTCTGCTGGCAAGAACAAAATTTAGAAGCTTAAACATGTGTGGAATTGAAAAGATAAGAGTTTTCCCCTGCAGATACATCTTTCAGTATGAATAAAAATATTTGAATAATCTGCCAGAAATATATTGCTGTAGTTTTAAGCAAGTAGTCCCAAGCTGCCAACATTTAGATATGCTAAAAAGGTGTGCAGTAACTTAAATTACTATTTAAAAGTAATAAATATAGAAAACATGCACTCTGTCCACTTGTTATGTGCGTATATGAATGTCTGCTCCTGTATACATATATTTAGGTAACTATGTATGCTTGTGTGTGTGTGTGTGTGTGTGTGTGTGTGTGTGTGTGTGTGCATATAATCAAAATGAACCACAGATATATATATATATATATATATATATATATATATATATATATCTGTCTCTAGCTATATCTGTATTATATCCATATTTTGTGTGTTTATAAACAAAATTTGTGTTGATGGGTAGCACAAAATATACATTGACTATTCTTTATTTCCTTTCTCTTTCAAGGGTTAGAGTTTTTCAGAGGGGAAAATGCTTAAAGACTCAATAGTCTTTTACTTACAACTGTAGAAAAAGATCATCTTGATGCTACTTTGTGCTTAAAATAGTTGAACTCAGTATGTCTTTGACCTTACTAAGACATATATACCTTGTTTTGACAAAATGATGTAATCAGCAGTAAATGTTTAAAAAGGAACGAAAGAAAAATAGTTCAAGGCTAGCTTGAGGGAAGAGAATTATCCTACTTGAGATGACTGGCAGATCAAAGACAAAACACGAACACCGAACAGCCAAAGGCAATGCTTTGATTATTTAATAGTCCCTTCTTGAATGTTTAACTTCCCTGTAGACAGGAAATCAAATTCCTTTGAGACTCCAGTTTCTAAGAATTGAGTATCTGAGCAGTTACTACATAGTGTTAGAAAATGCAAGGGAGTTAGTTGAGTTAAATCAATCAGAATGATGGATACTTAGCCATGCTTTTGAAAGTACATGTGAGAAAATATAGAGACAATAGTGACAGAGTGTAAAGTAATCAAAATGAACCACAGAATCTCATGATGGTGATATAAAGAGGGAAAATTAGCCATTATAAAAAGAAATAGGTCCTGGTTATGATCAGGGACTGGAGAGAAGCCCAGTGTGTATAGAACCTGGACTCTGACTCTTTGACTGACCTGTGTGACTTCCACTTGCATGTATTTAAGTTTCAACAAACATCTTTCCCCTGTTATAGTTAGGAAGATAGGCAGCTATGGAAAAACTGAGAATCAGATAAATATTATAAGAATAGTCAAAATAGATAATAATATAGTATACAGATATGATTATGTATCAGAAACAGACACACCAGGAATGAGTGACTTAAACTATTTGATTATTTCCTCAACTGTTTTATACATTTATTTATTTTTTTAAAGATTTATTTATTTATGCATACAATAACCGGGGTGTAGGCCAGAGGTGTGGGTTGGTGAGAGGATTCACCAGAGACAGAGTGGGGAGGAGAATAGGCAGATCTACTGAAGTGCACTGCTGAGGGGAGCAGCCAGCTAGGCAGGAGAGGCCTGCTGTGCCATGTGAGAAGCTCCTTGGCTGGGAATTGAACTCGTGCTGCAGTGGCTGCAGATAGCTTCATAGTGCTGAGACTTAACCCGTTGTGCCCCCAGGGAGGGTTCCTGTTTTATGCATTTAAAACCAATATAAAATATGCCATTGCAGAATACTGTGTGCAAGGATAAAAATTATCCATTTATTTTATGTCAGATTTTGTTTGTAAGAACTCCGAGAGTTGCTGGAAGAGATGCACAGCTAGTTGATAAGTTACAAAGGCAAAGTGTATCGGGGAGTGCAGAATTGGCAATTATTATGTTCCTTTACATTACACAATGGTTTTACTTTTTGTGTTGTCAAGTAAATTATAATTTGAGACTGAAAACTTTAATGAATCTCTGTATGTCATATCACATTTATCACAATGGTCTGGATGTTTGTATCCCTCAAGATGTGTATGTTGAGTGTCCAACCCTCAGTGTAGTGGAGATGGGTCTTTAGAAGGTAATTGGATTTGCATGAGATGTTGTAGTGGTGCCTCAATGATGGAACTGGTGTTTGTATATTGTGGGGTGAAACGATCAGAGCGCTCTGTGAGAGTGCAAATGAGAAGTAATTGCGTGCAAGCCAGGAAGCCAGCCCTCATCAGAATTTGAGCAGGCTAGGACTCTAAAATCAGATTTTAATTTAGTCCTTGGTATTTTATTGCAGCAGCCATACTGACTAGCACATATACTGACCATATAATTTGAAATGTATGTTCCTGGTTTATATAGAACAGAGATTTTATGTGTAATTTAAATTATGCAGATTTCTACTTGTAATTAAAGTGAAAGTATTAGAAGAATCATTTTAAAGACTTGTAAATAAATACTTGCTACTTGAAATATTTTTCTAAAATCATTACTCCATAGTTTATTGACAACTATATAGTTTATTGACTGCATTGCCATTGAATTTATCTGGAAATTTAGTTCAATAGTTTAAAATTCACCTGTGAATTTTAAATAACAAATCCATATGTATATGCCAGCTTATCATTTCAGAATATTACTTGCCACTATGTTTCTCTAATATCTCTAGTAAAGGTAAAGCTTATGTTTAGAGCCAAGACATCATTCTCTCATTCTTTTTCACGTAGACTCCTATAGTAACATCCATCTTCCTGCTTTCTTTCTTTCTTCAGCTTATCCTTCTCTCCACACTATGGTATATTTTCCACACTATGGTAAATGATCATTCTTAAATACTCATCTTATAAAAATGTTTACATACAGAAACTCTCAAGCAACTTAACCATTAGCTGTTGCATTGGCCACACCACACTGATAAATGGGCATTGTGGAGCTACACAATACAGGGTGCTGCCTAACAAGCAAGATGCTGGCCTATTTGTTGATTGAATAATCATACTGCATCAGTTACATGGGGTAGGAGAAGATGGGTGAAACTGAGAATGTGCTTATCTCCTCTAGGCCTTCAGGGGCACATGAGTCTGCTGACCAGATAATTCTTATTCTGCTTGATGACGGAATGTTGAATCAAAACGATACTCAGACCCCTGGCAGTGGTTCCAATCTTATCAACAAGGCGTTCCTCTGATTAGCTTCCAGGGGTCCCTTGTTATACATCATTCAATAGCCCCCTGGGCGTTCCCAGTCATACCTTGTGATGCATAAGTGGGGAGTATGTTTATGCATAGGTCAAGGACTCCCTGGGCAATTCCTGCTCATACCTCAGGAAGCATAACCTTTCCAGGGTGATCAAGCTTTCTGTTCTTGATTGATTTGAAAGGTACCTTGTAAGATTGGGCTTCTATAACTGATTGCTGGGCATTTCTGACCTTGTGTAAGAATGCAGAGCTTCAGGTAACAAAAATGGTAGCTGAACAGGCTGCTTAGGATTAGCAGACCCACAATTAGCTACAAGATAAAATCCATTCTCCTTTGAATAGTCTGTAAAGTCAGTGACAAAGGGTTACCTATTTTATTTTTCATCTTCTCTACCTCATGGAAAATATAAATAAATATGAATATCTAAAGGCACAAAGATTTAAAAACATACATACCTATGTATGCACATACTATAGTGTGTGTGTATATATATATATATATATATATATATATATATATATATATATATCTTCTTCAATGCAGTAATGCGAAATACTTCACCCCCCGCTATAACTTAGGAAGCTTCATATACTTGAACTTTCCAAACATTTTCCTAATATCCTTTATATTCTAATTTTATTGTTGTATTGTTTAAATATTTTACTCCTAAATAATTATTTTTTATATCTCTTGCCCCTTTGGACAACTGTACAAGGTCATTTGTAATTTACTACTATAATTATTGATTTGTTTGTTCTTCCAAAATACTTGGACATTTTGAAAGAAAACATTATTAGTCATATTGGAAATATTTCAATAGTGACAAATAACTTTGAATAGCTATAAACAAACCAGATTATTAATGCTAATTAAATAAATATTTGAACATCTAAATTAAATAAAATATGTCATTTTATTTAACTCAAGGAAAATAGTATATCTCAAATTAGTGATTTTTAAATATAAATCTATAGTGGAGGATTTTCTTTATTGTAATCATTGCTTCCAAATATTTCATAACAACTGAATGAAGAATGCATTCAGTTTAATAAAAGCCAATGTGGACAAACATAAGAAATTTTAAAAAATCCTTTCAAAATTTAATCAAGCTGCATTTCAAGTGACTTGACTACTAATCTCCTCCCACCCCCTTAATATTAAAAAGTGGATAATGTTTTTCTTAAAACAGTGAATTTTTATGTGTTTGATTTGTTAACACTTCTTGTGCTGGCTATTTTCTGTGCCACCGCATGAATGGTATAAGCATTCAATAAAACACACACAGCTCCTGAACTACTGGATATACTTTAATGAAATTTTAAATGCATAGAGATTAAATCTTCTAGACTGAGTACGATCAAAGAAATAGCTCCTAATAGTTCCAAATAAATCAACCGTGGCGTGAAAAACCGGAGACTAGATGAACACGTGAATATGTGAATACTTGAGCGGAGCAAAAAGTGTTAAGTTTTCTGTTCAGTTAAATGTAAGCTAAATGGTTATCAGTAGTCTTTCTTGATAGTGCCATGTGAGTAAAATCATTCTCACTTCTGGCAAAATGTGAGTGATTTCAAGTAAATTGGAATTTATTACCAAATTTTTATGTAAGATTAGCAGCTATACTATAGACTGAATATAATCGTAGTTTGAGAAGTTTGGGTAAGTTATAGGAAATGTAATATTTTTGGATAAAAAAATAAACAGGCTCGAATAGAACAAAATTAAGGTAAGAAAAAAAAAAAAAAAAGCTTTGCCCATAATACAAACTGCCAAAGGAAGAAAAATGCCCCTTGATATAATAGAATGGTTTTTGAAATTTAAAATGGTGCCCTCGAATTAAAAGAAATAGTTATAGTTTAATGGTTGACTTGAAGATAAACTTCATGAATGGATGTAAGCTGAATTAGTAAGACAATTACCAGTGATTAACAAGAGCAACTAAACTAGAACGGCTGCCTTTAGGTCATTGATCTGAATCTTAGTCTCTTGCCTTGGAATAATTGTTTAGGAAGTAAAAATTAGGTAAGAGTGAAAATAAGTATTTTGACTTAACAAGATCTGCTGAGATTTGAAAATATTATTTGGAAAGTATTGTCAGATACTAATATGGTTAGTTGGGGTTCTTAGGTCACTCATGTCCTCCAGGGAAGCAGCACTGTGTTTAAGAGAGTGATTTTTTTTTTTTTTTTCACCCAAACTGCACATCAGAGAGTTGACATTTGAAGGTGAGAGAAAGAAAGCAACTTTGCAAGATAGGGCTTTTGGGAAATGGGGCAGTCTTCCAGGCAACACTGATTAGAAAACATTCTTTTTACCTCTAAATCTGTGGAGGTCTATGAAATTCTTTACTCCACAGCTACAGAAATAACATCTTGGTCTTCATAAACAAAGAGTATTTGATTTTTTTTCTCCTAAGAAAACCAACAGAGGCTTGATTCTAAGAGGTTTTGGTTTTGACAGATTTTTATTTAGTCTGAGTACAATACCTGGGTTGGGGGAATGGAGGATGTATTTTAAGAATTAGATTTTAATAGTTTACATTAGTGAAAACAAAAAATTCCATTACTCAGCAATATACTTTGTTATTCGAAAGAAGAGTCACACTGGCTTAAAATAAATGAGGCCTAAGTCAGACAACAGAGAAAAAAATATTCTATTGAACAAGCAGCAAAGTTAGATAAGCATTAGTATCTATAAGCAGACAACAAAACCCTGATGATTTGGGAATTAAAATCCTGTTAATATTGATCTTAGGAGGAATAAGAGTCAATTAAAGAATTGCATTTCACTCAGATAAAATATTATTTTGCTATAAGTACATGTATTTATTTTTTTTAATTTATACATACAAGCTGGGTGCAGGCCAGAGGCGAGGGGCGGCAAGAGGGTTCACCAGAGCGGGTAACAGAACAGGCAGATCAGAAATACACTGCTGAGGGGAGCAGCGGGCAAGGCAGGAGAGGTCTGCTGCGCCATGTGGGATTCTCCCTGGCCGGGCGTCGAATTTGTGTTGCCGCTGCCAACAGCTCCACAGCGCAGTGCTTAACCGCTGCGCCACCGGGGAGGCACTATAAGTACATGTATTTATATAGTGAAATTATTGCTTGTAAATGAAAGGGGAACAGGAGAGAGAGAGAAACACATAGAAAGAGAGATGGTTACAGTGTATAATATCTTTTGTTTTTCTAAAATCATAAATATGAATAAAAATATTGAAAAGCATTGTTAAAGAAAGATATTAGAACCCAGTGGATCAAACATTTTTAATTTCAGTTCTTTATCCTAAGAGCATAAAGCTTTATTGAGTGGTTCCAGAATAGTAATTATTCACATTTTTTTTTGCCTTTCTTTATACATGGCGATGTACCAACTTTTCTAAAAAAAATATGAAGACAAACTGAAACCAGTCTTATCCCCAAAGTTCATTCAGTTGTGCTGGAGACATGAACTAGGCAACTGAAAAGTAGCATAGAATTTACTCAGTGGATGAGAGAATAGTGCACAAATATGCTATATATCAGTCTGTCCTGGGTAAGGCTACCAGAAAAATTTTGCAAGATGGAATGACATTTGGTTAAACTATGAATTAATTCTAGGGTTTCAAAAAATAGACATGAGGAAAGGAATAATCAGGATGGACCTGATTATTATCTGGACCCCTTAGGGTTACAGACATTTCTATAAAAGGAACTTGGCGTCAGGAGGGGTCGCAATCCATACCCACAATTGGCCTATATTCAATATCTAAACTTGAACTAGTGATAGTTCAGTGCAACTGATACATATGACAAAACGTATATATATAAAAAAAATATATCTTTGAACAAAGTCCCAAATCTGACTGATGGATAGAAGACAGTGCAGACTTGAAAGTACAAATTTTAACCTGGTTAAGAGTTGAAATAGGACAGTACAAGAGGAAATTATATAAGAAATTAAGTGGGCACTGCAGAGTGTATAGTTTTGGATACCTATTGAATGTGGAAAAGAAGGGGATTTGAATTTAAGAAGGAACAAAAATGACTAAATTTTGAGTCCAGTTTCTTAGGAACAAAGAGTGAGGCCAAGTTGTGTTTGGGGAGTGGGGTGGTGACTTTTTTTTTTTAAAGGTTTATTTTTTATTTTTACATACAAGCTGGGGTACAGGCCAGAGGCGTGGGGCGGCGAGAGGGTTCACCAGAGACAGAGCGGGGAGCAGAACAGGCAGATCAGAAATACACGCTGAGGGGAGCTGCGGCCGAGGCAGGAGAGGTCTGCCGCACCATGTGGGATTCTCCCCGGCTGGGCGCCGAACTCGCATCTCGAGCTGCTGACACCTCTACAGCGCAGCGCTCAACCACTGCACCACCAGGAAGGCCCCAAAAATTAACATATTAAAATCTTTACATCTCTTCCTGCATACATTCCTAGGAGTAAAAAGAAAATCACCTTAGAAGTATTGAAATAGCGGTTCTCCGCAAGTAAATGAATAAAATAACATTGTTCCCTAAGGTGCATTTGATTAGCAAGCAAACCTGGATTGCTTTTTTTTTTATTAGATAGTAAGTATTTTTTTTCCAAGTTTTTATTTTATTTTATTTTATTATTGTTATTTATGTCTTTTGCATTTTGTATTCCCCTTGGGCAGCCCACCACCAATTCACCCGTGATCCATCTCCATGGTCCCCTGTATTCTTCTCTCTTCCATTTTGTGCCCTTATCCTCCCCTCCCCCCTCACCTCTGAGCGTCTCTCTCCCACCTGGCCTCCCTATAGTCCTGTTATAAGTGAAACCATTCGATAATTTTCTCTTTCTTTCTGGCTTATTTCACTGAGTATGATTCCCTCTAATTCCATCCATGTCGCTGCGAATTGGATGTGTTTATCTTCTGTGAATGCTGAATAGTATTCCATTGTGTATATGTACCACATCTTCTTGATCCAATCATCTATTTTTGTACATCTGGGTTGCTTCCATACCTTTGCTATTGTGAACAGTGCCGCAATGAACATACGGGTGCATGTATCCTTTTGGATTAGTGTTTTTGTGTCCTTTGGGTAAATTCCCAAAAGTGGGATTGCTGGGTTGTATGGGAGCTCCATGTTTAGCAGTTTGAGGAATCGCCATACAGCTTTGCATAGTGGTTGGACCAGGTCACATTCCCACCAACATTCTCCACATCTTTTCCAGCATTTGGTGTTGCCTGTATTTTTAATGTGTGCCATCCTCTCAGGTGTGAGGTGGTATCTCATAGTGATTTTGATTTGCATTTCCTTGATTATAAGTGATGTTGAACATTTTTTCATGTATCTGTTGGCCATTTGCTTCTTTGGAGAAGTGCCTTTTGAGCTCTTCTGCCCATTTTTTGACTGGGTTATTGGCTTTGTTTTTGTTGAGTTGTGTGATTGCTTTCAATACAAAATTCTAGCAGATTTACATCTAATACCTAGAAAAATCACAAAATAAATGTTAGCTTTTATCTGGTCTACATGACTAATTGTGGTTTTGCAGGCAATCAAACCTACCTTATTTTATATAAAATTTGGTTTCTGAATATTTCAATCAAATTCATATTTAATATGCATAAATATAGAAGTATTTAAAATGTCATTAAAGATTCCCTGTGCTAAACCAGATCTTCTAAGTACAACATCTAGTGTTGGGTGGAATAGGATCAGTAGTGAACAGAGGGTTTCTTGAGCAATGACTAGGACTTTTATTTTTCCAATTTCATGAGTAAACTACAAAGTGTTTAGCTAGGAAAATCACAATATATAAGTGATAAAGGTAAATATGATTAAATTGTTTATATGTAAACATGATTAAATTATAATAACCTACAATTACACAGGTTTTGGATAATTTCTTTGCACCACACATGTAATTACTGAAATCAAACTGATAAAAGGAAATGGGCAATATATGGAAATTGCAAATATATTAATGGTAAAATTGTAGGATGTGATAATAAATTATTTCAGGAAGAAAAATTTTAAACATGACCCCTAGGTTAATCTTCGTTCAATTTTATTGAGAAAGGCTTCCTTATGAAGTAGTCTTCAGCCCTCCCTCAGTCATAAAAGAGTGCACCTTGAGCCAGAAACACATCTTACAGAGATCAGGAGCCCAAAGAACCCATAACAAAGCCCTGTGTGGGAATATCTTTCCCTGCTTCAGCTGTAGGATATGTGCCCTGTAGTTGGCAGTCAGAAGAGACCCATTGGCCATGGGGAGCTGATGCGCACTACTGAAACTAATATCGCCCTACCTCTCTCTCTAAGAAAGCATTACCACATCCAGTGTGTGACTGTGTGTTTTTGTTTTGTTTTGTTTTCTTGGCATCTCATGTATCACCTGCAAAAGACAGAAGTATTTAGAAAACAGCCCTGCAATTAATAACTGGTGCACAGTGCCCTGTTCACTAGGGATTGATAACTATCGCATGGTACTCTGCTTCACACACTCTTATATGGCTGAGGGAGGGTTGAAGACTACTTCATAAGGAAGCCTTTCTCAATAAAATCGAACTAAGATTAACCTAGGGGTCATGTTTAAAATTTTTCTTCCTGAAATAATTTATTATCTCATCCTACAATTTTACCATTAATATATTTGCCATATCCTTTTATCATTTTGATTCAGTAACTACATGTGTGGTGGAAAGATGTGTGATCATGGGAATGGAAAAAGTCATATTAAGTTTGTAAAAATATAATGAGTAATGATCTGAATAGTCTCATTGAAGAACGCCTTCTCAAATGCTTGTGAAATTCCATTTGGACTTTAAAAAGTGTTATCAGAAACTCAGGGAGTGACCAGGACTAAGGACAAAGAGTGGGGAGAAACTTAAAGATGCAGGAGCTGAAGGAGTATATAAAATAAAAATATAACTTTATAAAGAAGTCAAAATTATGTGGCGATTTTCTCCTTTTTAGTTTACTGATCTCCTTTTTAGTTTAGTTCTCCTTTTTAGTTTACTATGATCTGCCTCATAGTAAATATCCCCAATAAACATATGTTCTAAGGATGGAAATGTGCAATAAGCCAACTAAAAATGAAAAAAAAAATATAACAATTAATGCTATGTTGAAAGTAAATAGAATAAAGATAAAATGCCTTTAGTGATAGTTACCAATGGAAGATTTTCTTTTCACTGTGTATTTCAACTGAAATATATAGATTATGAAGTGTCTGGGGAATGACTTTTCAGGCTACAAAATAAACTGGTTTTATTTGAAGAAGAGAACATAGCCCTTCTATGATGAGCAATGGGAAGATGGTGAACCTGACTGTTAAACTCATCTACCGTAAGAATGCAAACAAGCCAGAAAGAAAGAGAGAATGTTTGCATTCTTATGGTAGATGAGTTTAACAGTCAGATTCACCATCTTCCCATTACTCATCACAGAGAGAAAAATATCGAAAGGTTTCACTTATAACAGGACTATACGGAAACCAAATAGGAGAGAGACACTCGGGGAGGTGGGGGGAGGGGGAGGATAAGGGCACAAAATAGAGTAGAAAAGGACACAAGGGACCACGGAGATGAATCACAGGTGAATTGGTGGTGAGTTACCTAAGGGGGATACAAAATGTAAAAGCTATAAATAACTATATATATATATATATATATATATATATATATATATATATAAAACAATGCAAACACTCACTCAGAGGCCCTATGTTCATTGCAGCACAATTTACAATAGCCCAGCTATGTTATGGAAACAATCTAAGTTCCCAAGGATAGATGAGTAGTTTAGGAAGTGGTGGGGAATATATACATATGGGATAAATAGATGAGTTCTTGCCATTTGCAAAAACAAGGATGGAGCTGGCGTGGATAATCCAAAATGAAATAAATCAGGAGGAAAAAAATACTGCATCACGGTTTCTCCTATATGTTCAATATAGAGAAAAAAAAACAAATGGTCAAATGTGAACCAACTTAAAAAAATAAAAACTAGAAATTTGTGGAATTGAGTTAGTATAGTCAGTTCATATTATGAAATTGGGAACATGGTCTGGCATGGGGGTTTTCTACAACTTCGTGAGAGAATGTTGCAAAGAATGCACTATGTGTTTTTATGTGATATGTGTGTAATTTTCTATGTTTAGACAGATTATTAATATTTTTGGCTCTAACAAATAGCATGGTAGAACTAGGAAATATGAAAAAGAAAGCTCAACCAATTTAATTTTCTAAATTAAATTTAAAAAAGCAAATTAACTAGCAGCCTATCTCTTTCCTTAAATGAGATAACCAAGGAGAAAATAACAAAATTCCTTTATGAATAAATTGAAAATTTATCATTAAGATCTTTAATGAAAAAGACTTAAATATTAATGAATTTGATAAAACATTTATGAATCAGATTCAAAAGGCATGCAGATGAAGATTAGAGGTCAGACAAGTCAATTACTAATTAAGAAATATCACCATAGTATAAGTGGTGTCTTGTGTCAAATGTTTTTAGTAGCAAAATGATCCTACATAGGAAGTATGTCATCTAGGTTATGAATCTTTTTTCCAATATCTAAAATAATAAAAACAAAAAGGAAGGGGAGGAAAAACAAAGGGGGAGGCGTCTAATGGAGAATTACTGGGATTTTGTGGTGGCTGTGGTAAAGTAAAATACATATGTTGAGGTGTAAACCTGTATCTCTAAGATATATATTGTGTTGTAAATCAACATTAACTCAATAAATTTAACTTTAAATAATAATAATAATCAAAACTAAAAGAATAAATATAAAAGGGAGTAAAGAATGTTTAGTTTTTAATAGGAAGATTCAATTTGAAAGAAATTCAGATAAAAAAAGAATTATATTGTATTGAGAAAAAGATAGATACTATTCATAAATCAAATATGACCAGAAAACTAATTTAAAATTTTTCTCTGGGGTAAAAATGTATCTTCATTTCTTATTCTTCCTCCATGTTCTTGTTTTAGAATTTGAGGTCTTGATTTATATATTCTGCTTTATAGTTTGAGATTTTGTCCTATGCTTACAGTGTATTTAAGATTTGGCAGACCCTCCCATTTAAAAACAAACAAAAAAAAATGTGTAAAATAAAGTTTGTTTCCGGGGCCTCCCTGGTGGCACATCGGCTAAGAGCTGCACTGTGGAGTTGTCAGTAGCAGAGACTCGAGCTCGACGCCGGGCAGGGGAGATTCCCACAAGGCACGGCAGACCTCTCTTGCCTCACCCGCTGCTCCCCTCAGCAGTGTATTTCTGTAAATCTGCCTGTTCTGCTCCCCACTATGTCTCTGGTGAACCCTCTTGCCACCCCATGCCTCTGGCCTGTACCCCAGCTTGTATGCATAAATAAATAAATCTTTAAAAAAATTGTTTTCACATTGCGCTATTTTTCATCTCCCTATATTTTTCATCCCCTTGTATATTTCCTCCCCATATATAGAATATATATAATACATATATATATATATAAAATAGCTAAATAAAATAATAAACAAATTTTGACTTTGATTTATAAAATATGAATATTCCATATTTGCAGTACCCCTTTCCTTTAATAATTCACATAATTCTTGGAAATTGATATCCAAATAAGGGGGTTCACATTATTATCTCCCTAATTCTACTTCCTAAGTTTGGGCAGTTCCTCATGAAATTAACTTAAGAATTGTTTACTCAGTAGTGTATAATATTTTATAGAAAAGTAATCATTAGAAAACTTCCTAATTTGCTTAAATTGCCTATTCTTAAACTTTTTGTACATGTGTTGATGTGTTTTGCATGCCAATTAAGTTATGCATTATGGCTATTTCCTTCCTTTATTGCTGAGCATTAGCCATGCATGCCTGGATACAGATAAAATGCTTCTCAGGTAATATGGTTATGTCAGTTGTTCATCTGCAGATTATTAAACACCACCGCACCCCATCAGCCATATCGTTGTATCAGTTACAATTGTAAAGATTAAAAATAACTTAAAACCAACTAAAGAGTATCTTATTCCATATAGTATACATTATTTCAAATAACAATTCTTATAGACTCAGTTCAAGGTGGGCTGATTTATAGGCATATCAACGTCTCTGGAACTCATTTTTTTCATTATTTCTGTACACTCGTCAGCATGCTTGTAGTGTCTTGGTTTACTGTGTCTTTTTGTTATTTTAGCATGTAGTTTTTCAATATCTGTCATAAAGAGTGAAAATATGAAAATATCCATAATGTAGAAGAGGGATATAGCTGGTGTGAGTAGTGCTTATTAGCAAAGTAATATTTTCTCGAAACTTCCAAATAGTTTCTGTAGGTTCTCACTAACCACAGTTGGTTCACTTCTCCTAGAACAAAAAATAGCAAGGGAATAAAATGAAAGCTGTTTTTCTGAACACATTATTCCGTTACCCTTGAAGCTAAAGTGATTCTCATACTCTGGACACAGCAATGGATGATGAACTGTCAAAGAAAACTGGAGTTATGTCAGCAAGAACGGAACAGAACGATCGAATAGGAAAACAACCATATTGGTTCATTATAAAATAAACTTGTGTCCTAAAAAGGGGGGCACTATTTTGGTTTGTGTGAGCTAACTCAGTTTGGCAGTTATCCCAGTTTAACTTACATATTCCAGTTTTACTGAGATATAATTGACATACAACATTGTGCTAGTTTAAGATGTATACAACATCATGATTTTATACAAATATATTGTGAAATGTTTACCATAGTAAGCTTAGTTTATTTCCTTCCATAACCTCATAGTTAAAAAAAATGTTTTTCTTATCATCAGAGCTTTCAAGATCCATTTCCTTGGCAACCTTAAAGTGCACAATATAGTATTGTTTATTACAGTTGCTATGCTATGTTTTACATCCTCAGCTCTTGTTTGTCCTAACTGGAAGTTTTTAAGTAGGACCCATTCCCACCACACACCACCTCCATGAATTAAATATGTATTTTTATATGTATATATATGTATATATATATATGTATATATTTCACATGTGCGATCATACAGATATTTTTGTTGTATTCATCTTATTTATTTTACTTAGCATAGTGCCCTCAAAGTCCACCTCTGTTTTTTCAAATGGCAGAATGGTGTTCTTTTTTTATGACAGATAATATTCCATTATGTGTCTATATCCACACACACACCCCTCACATCTCTTTATCAATTTATCTGTCATTGGACACTTAGATCGTTTCTACTTCTTGGCTTTGTAAATAATGCTGCAGTGAACATGGCAGGGCAAATGTCTCTTCAAGAAAATTATTTCAGTATTGTAGATACATATCCATATGTAGATTCACTGAATCATATAGTAGTGTCTTTTTAATTTTGGGGGGACTATCTCTACAGTATTCTTCAGAGTGGCTTTAACAACATACATTGCCATCAACTAGGAACTCCTTACCAAGACTTGTTGGATTTTGTATTTATGATAATAGCCATCCTAACAGGTGTGAGGTGCTGTCACATTATAGTTTTGATTTGTATTTATTTGATGATAAGTGAGTGAGCATCTTTCCATATATGTGTTTACCATTTGTATGTCTGCTTTGGGGAAATGACTATTTTATTTATTTTTTTTTCCATTTTTTTTATTGTTATTTGTGTCTTTTACATTTTGTATTCCCCTTGGGCAGCCCACCACCAATTCACCCGTGATCCATCTCCATGGTCCCCTGTATTCTCCTCTCTTCCATTTTGTGCCCTTATCCTCCCCTCCCCCCTCCCCC
>PVIJ01003559.1:0-132761 GCA_004024925.1 Scalopus aquaticus
ACTTATAACAGGACTATAGGGAGGCTGGGTGGGAGAGAGACACTCAGCGGTGGGGGGGTTGGGGGGAGGGGAGGATAAGGGCACAAAATGGAAGAGAGGAGAATACAGGAGACCATGGAGATGGATCACGGGTGAATTGGTGGTGGGCTGCCCAAGGGGAATACAAAATGTAAAAGACATAAATAACAATAAAAAAAAAAGAAAAAAAAAGGAAAAAAAATAAAAATAAAAATAAATTAATTGAGGGCCTCCCTGGTGGTACAAGGGATTAAGTTTCAGCACTATGAAGCTATCAGCAGCCACTGCAACACAAGTTCAATCCCCAGCCAGGGAGCTTCCCACATGGCACAGCAGACCTCTCCTGCCTCTCCTGCTGCTCCCCTCAGCAGTGTACTGCAGTAGATACCCCTGTTCTGCTCCCCAATCTGTCTCTGGTAAATTCTCTTACCCACCGCACCTCTGTCCTACACTCCAGTTCTTGTATGCATAAATAAATAAATCTTTTAAAAAATTAATTGAAAAGAAGGCATTGATACTTCAAGAGGTTGATCAGCTTGATTTAGAAATTTTATAATGGGCCTCCCTGGTGCCTCAGGGGTTAAAGTCTCAGCACTATCTAGCTATCCCCAGCCACTGCAGCATGAGGTCAATCCATGGCCAGGGAGCTGACCCACACGGTGAAGCAGACCTCTCCTGTCTTGCCCACTGCTCCCCTCAGCAGTGTATGTCAGTAGATCTTCCTATTCTGCTCCCCACTCTGTTTCTGGTGAATCCTCTCAACTCCCTCACCTCTGGTCTACACCCCAGTTCTTACATGCATAAATAAATAAAAAGAAAAAGAAATTTTGTAATCTATCCAAAAATAAAATAAAATAAAATAAAAGAACCAACAGACAAAGCGGCATGTTTTATCCACTATTCTACATCTTTCTTTAGCAGAATGATTTCAATAAAACCAGACTTGATTCAAATCTTACCCGTTTCTCCACTGCCCCAAGATTCAATGCAGGAGCACACACTACCCCCTGTCATCATGTCTCTGTGGTCTCCAAGCTCCATGACACTCCCTCAGGCTGTCTTTCATGGCCTTGCCACTTGGGAAGGGAACTGGTCAGTATTTGGGGGAATGTTCCCTGATGTGGGTCTATTTGATGTTTTCTCTGATGACTGAAGTCGTACATTTTTGGAAAGAGCAGAGATGCTGGTATCTCAGGGGGTGTACGAGATGTCACCATGTCTAGTCACTGCCAATGTCAACTAACCATGATCATTTGGTGAGTAGGGTCTATTAGTGGGTATCTCTACCGTGAAGTTACTATTTTTCCCTTTTGTAATTAGTAAATATTTGGGGGGGGGGAGGAGAGGAAGAGACAATACTTTGTGGCAAATATTCTATTACAGCTTAAATCTTCGTCCATTAATTTTAGGATTCATCAGTGGATTGTGCTTGCAGCTCTTGCTATGGTCTTCTAATGACCATGTCCCCTCTTTCCTTGTATACTTATGAACTGGAAGTTTCCTAGAAGGAAGGGCTGTCCCTTCACTTCCATTTATTTACTTAATTAAATAACAATACTAGTATGGACATATGGATATTTACTTTATTCTTTAGATTATAATCCAACAAGATCATCAATTAGTTGCTTAAATTCCAGCTTCTGTCATTTAGATTTCTTTTAGCTTAGCTACTATATTCTTTCAACATGTCTCCACTTTAAAAAGCTCATTTTTTTTAAACATTGCTCATTTTCTGGCACCATAAGACGTTCTGGGCTTATGTTATATTTTTCCCCACCACAATCACTTTTTCCAATTTGCTCTACCAGAGCACTCTTCCTGGAACTGAAAATCTGACTGTGTCCCCCATGACCTTCTTGAGGACAGGCCAAGCCCTCACCATGACCTTGAAGGTCCAGGTGCTGGCCCAGCCCCAGAGCTATCCTGACTGAGTGGTCCACACCAATGTCTGCCTCCTGTGGGACCAGGATTTCAAACTATAGTATGTCCTGTTCTCTAGGGCTCCCCTGTAAGAGGGGAGGCCCCACCCATATCCCTGTACTCCCCTCACACTTCGCCAGTGCACTGCTCCTGCCATGTGGCCTTGGGCCTGGTGATCTCCTTTCATTCCAGATAAAGACCAGAAAGTAGAGGCAAGTTTGAGAATGTACAGTGAGCTCATGGGGTTCCCTTAAAGACCCACAACTACCTCAGTCAAAAATGGCTCTGTGTGGGGCCTCCCCGGTGGGGCAGCGGTTAGGCACTGCGCTGTGGAGCTATCGGTAGCGGTGATGTGAGTTCAATGTCCGGCCGGGGAGATTCCCACATGGCGCTGCAGACCTCTCCTGCCTCGCCCACTGCTCCCCTGAGCAGTGTGTTTCCGTCGATCTGCCTTTTCTGCTCCCCACTATGTCTCTGGTGAACCCTCTCACCCCCCACACTTCTGGTCTGTACCCCAGTTTCTATGCATAAATAAATCTTTTTTAAAAAATGGCTCTGTGGACTCATCTGACAAACCATATGAGAGACGGACCAGGGCCAGGGCCATTTTCAGATTTATCCCAACACAGACCTGACCTCTTCCAAGCTCTCAGCCCGCTCCCCAGCCTGAGGGACTCTCTGGCAAATGGGACTAATCTATTCATTCTGCAGATATCTCTGGCCAGATCACTCAGGATAAGGCTCACTGCTGGGAAAGTGGGGTGTAATTCAGAGATACATCAGGTTTTCTCCGACCTCTTGGAGCATTTAGTCTAGCAGAGGATATAACACACGTCGGTAAATAGCTGTGCTATGAAGAAAGCTCCAGAACAGAGGTCTTTTGGAGAACTTTAAAAATCAGGAGAGAAATACTAAGCTGGAGCAGGGAGTTTTTCAGAATTTGGGCTTAGGGACAAGGAAAAAGGAAGAGGGTCATTCCAGGCAGAGGGAGGCATAAACAGAAAGACACAGAAAATCTCAGTGTGTTAATGGAAACAGAATGACTCAGTGCAGCTGGATCGAAGGACATTTGAAGGTGAATGTTTCCTTGATCCCTGGCCCACGCCAGTTACTCCTCTCCTCTCCTCTGGCTGAATAGAAGAGTCAGCATCATTTCAACATCTTGGGTGTAACCAGAGACATATGTTGGATCCCACAGGCGACCCCAGGCAGAGAGGCTCCTGGAGGTGATAGTGGAGGTGACAGAAGAGCTGACTACTAGAATGTTGGCTATCTGCTCTCAGATCTGACATAACAGGGGCCTGGGAGGCTGCACAGCTGCTGGCTCTCAGGCTGCACCTGCAGGCCCAGAAGAGCCAGGCACAAGTCTTCCTAGGCTGCCACGCTCAGCCTCGTGTTCACTCCCCCCGATTCACATTTTGGCCTCTTTCTTCAAAGGGAACTGGCTCTGGCCAAACAGGCACCTTCCATGTTGAGGCAGCCTCAGTGTTGACTCAGTGGATGCCATTTGGCTAGAGCCCAGATGTGACTTCCCAGGCTGCCAGCTCTGTCTTGGGAGGAGAAAGGAGCTTGTTTCCTCACAAGTCCCTCTTGTTTGTGCCCACAAATGGGATCATCAGTTTCCCTTAAAAACCCACAGTTCAGGTCTGGATTTGGGTTCTAACTCAACCATACTGCATGACCCCAGGTGAAGCCTGGAATGGCTCTGGAACTCAGTTTTCCTATCCATGAAATGGGATGAACTCTCTCTGACTCCTCTCTTCCTGCAGGGCATAGAGGAGATGGATGAGCTCATGCATGGAAAGGGACTGCAGCTGAGAAGACAGGGCTTCTTGTGTAAGGTGGGGGTGAGGAGCTCAGCAGGGCCTTGAGGGAGAAGCCCCTGGCTTCGATGCTGCCTTCCTCCCACAGGGCCCACAGGCTGCCCAGGAAGGCAGAGGAAGACAGCAAAGCCAAGAGCTTTAGCCTTCTTCTTGCCCTGGGGAAAGGAAGTGAGGTGCTGTCTACAGAGGAAGTGAGAAGCAAATGCCCCCCAACCCCCAATTTCCCCTCAGCCTATAGAGAAAATGAAGGATTCGGCTTCAGGAGCATGGAGGCCAGAGCTGGGGAAATAGGAGGGATGGGTGGGGGTGGAGGCATTGTCAGCACAATCTGGTGCTGGAGAAAGAGGTTCTTGTTTTGGACATAACAAAACTCAAGGGGCCCAGGACATCCCACAGCCTGGGGTTGGTGGGGGAAAGAGAAGTGACTGAAGACAAGTTGAGAAGCCCATCTTGCCAGGACACGTGGTACCATATCTACAGTCCTGGTCCCAGACTCCAGGTCCCTGCTTCATGCTGTGCCATGTCTGTATCTCCCCCCAAGATACACACGGTCCACACACCCAAGGGGGGTGGGCCCTCTAGTTACTTGCTTATAGTGCCCGTCCTTTCTATGCAGCTGTGATTCTGGAACTGGTCAATTATTTGATTAAAGGCGATCCCCCCTGCATGGCCAGAGTCAACACAATCCCCGGTGCTGGCTGTGGCTGCAGAAGTCCGCAAGGGCTGACTAGGGCCTAAGCCCTGGCACATGAATCAAATTCAGTAGATAAAGGCGAACGGTCCCTGCTTGTGGCCTGTGATCATCTGGGGGGTCCTGGGGTAGGTGGGTCAAGGTCAGAACCTGGAGACCAGACAGAGGGGAAGGAGAATGTATGCACAGCCAGACACAGCTGGCAGCTGACAGAGGAAGACAGTATACACTATATGCTGTCTTTTAGGTATGGGGGGAAATAGTACATATGCGTATGTGTTCTGTGTAAAAGGGTGAGAAACTAATAAGTGATTATCTGTGGAGGGAAGAGAAAGTGGAGATGGGAGGAAGATCTCTCAATGTATGCTTCTTTGTATTATGATAATAATACAAAGGTAGGGGGGAACAGAGCAGGATATAAGAAGCTGGAGAAGAGACACGCAGAGGACACACACACAGAAGAGACAGAACCTCTCTTCTGACAGAAACAGGAGGAGAAGGAAGAAGGACGAAAGCCAGAAGAGGCCCAAAGAGCAGAGAGACTTGTAAAGAAGCTGCACTCGCCAGGACTGACTGAAAGAGATGTGGATGAGAGACCCGTGGGGAAGTTAACGACGGCTGTGTTGATTTTGTTTTTGATTTTGTTCTGTTCCTCTCAGAACTGTCTGTTTCTGACCCTTTTGTATGGGTCCCTGCCGAAAGGTATTTTGGTTCCTCCCAGAATTGTCTGGCTGTTTTGACCCTTATGTGTGGGTCCCTGCCAAAAGCCGTTCCAGACTTGTGGCAGGCTTTCGAGACTTGCTTTGGGCCAATCCCGTTTGGGTGGACTTGTACCCACGAGGAGTTGGATAACATTGGGTGCTTGACTTAGAAAATATATCCTTTTTCTTCTCTGTCTTTTGTAATTGTATTAAAGCTTCTTTCCACAAAAGGTCCTATATGTTTTGTACTGATGTGGCAGATGGCAGAAAACATTTAGACCAGGGCAGGCCTGGCGTTTCGGGGGTGCCCCCTCCCTGCCCTGTAACATTAGAACAATCACTCGACTGAGTGATTGCTAACGCCCCTCCCACCTGGGCATCTACTCTCCTCTCATACAAAGTAGGGGGCAGTTGCTGGGACAAAGGAGGGGTGACAAGGTCTGCTCAGATGAATGTGGCCAAGAGGTGTCAGTATCTTCACTCCTTTTTCCCCAGGACTCTCTCCCTGCGCTAGGGCTAGTGTCTCCCATCCCGACTGCACCAGACTATTCAGAAGTTGGTTAGGGCCACTTCTGTCTGGTTAAGAGTGGGGTTCATTCTAGATCTCTGGGAAGGGAAGTAAGGTCTGGCCAAGGGCAAGGTAGAGCAGGGAGGCTGGGCAAGGGGAGTTCAGGCAGGTGGGGAGTTCAGGCAGGTGGGGGTAAGGTGGGGTGAACTCCTGAAAGTGCCTGGGGCTGCTGTGGGCAGGCATTGGGGGTGTCTCAACAGATCCCCACACAAAAGGGCCAATTACAGCCCCCACATCAAGCCAGCTGGGGGTGAAGTGAATCAGTCCCTGGGAATGTAGCTGCTGAGAACCCAGGGCCACACCCCAGGAGTTCTGGGGCTCCTCACAGTCCTGTCCAGGAAAAATCTCATCATTCACCTACCCAGAGGGTCTTCGGGGAGGGATATTTTCAAGCCCTGCCTGAGTGAGAACCGCGGACCAACACCCCAAGCAGCACCCACCACTCAAGTCTTGCAGGCAACAGCATGAGCTACAGAACGGGGTGGCTGCTCCTTTTAAAACATCTACACATGCTTTTAAGTTTAGTGCGTCCCAAGGAACTCCCAGAGCTCAAGCACCAGAGTACGTTTCAGGGAGCTGCGCCTTAACTGGGCTCTTCTCAGCAGCTGCTGGATTTTTAGAAATCAGTAATAACAGCAATGATAATTCACCTTAATAACAGCCTGGCACCTAGGGCCTCTTTCATCTGCTTAACTCCCAGAGCTGGGAAAATGGTAATTACTGAGCCGGTGCCACACCCCAGTGATGATGTGTTGTTAATACATCAGCACAGGCTGGGAAACTGAGGCCCAGGGAGAAGGATTTCCCTTCATGCGGAACTAAGACATAGGTGCCAAGGGTCACCAGGCAGTGAGGAACTGCAGGCATCAGCTGCAGACCTGCTGTTTGGGAGGATGCTGAAAATGGCACTTCTTTCAGAGTTAGCCAGGCCTGGGTTTAGAGTGAAGGCAAGGAGGACCTCAGATAAGTCCCCGAAGTCCCTCCCTCTGCTTCAGCAGGGTGGTGGTGGAGCTAGCCTCTGATCTTGGGCCCACATGCTCACTCTCCTAAAGTTATGCAAAGCAGGCGGCCAGGTGCTTTGAGTATGTCCACCAGCTCCCAAACCTTGCAGGCCCCCCTGGGTAGGTGAGGCACAATCCTCCAAACAGCATCAACACGTATAGGGGGAGGGGACCCTGCAGCCAGGTGGGTGGATCAGATCCGAAATATTTTAAGAAGTAGGGAGCACCCTCCTTGGGGACCCAAGCCCGTCTCTGCAGCCCATGTCCATCTTTGGCACCGCTCTTGGATTAGTGCACTCCCTCCTACAGCAAGGCCTGCCTGGGCTGTCGCTACTGCAGAAAGATACAGAAGAGGCCTGGCTGGTCTGTGCCCTCTAGGAGGGCAGGGAAGGGTGGAAAATAGTCACAGAAGACCAGGATCTTTTCCTACTGTGGAGGGAACCAGCAGAGACTCAGACGAGGATGGAAGTGGAGACACTGCCTTTATAGACCTTGCATAGCTGACTCCATGCCTGTGAGTGATGCTGGAAACAGACATACTCTCAGCTACCAGGGAACCACAGAGCAAGCCAGGCAGCAGCAACCAGTGACCTTGTCTCCTACCCCTCCAGGTCAGGGCTGGGAGAAAGTATTAAGTGTGTTCTTTCAAAGGATCTTATGCTGCTTTTCTTCAGCGTATTAGGGCTGACAAGACCCCTGGGGCCCTGTTGCAACACTGACCCTCCAAGGGGCAAGCTCTCCTCAATTTCAGGGTCAAGAACTGCTCTCTTTGCTTTGAACTTGACAAAGATCCCCCACGCCCCCCTACCCATGCACAAGAAATGCAGGCAGAATGGTCCTATGTAAACACTACCTCAGAGTCAGGAGCCTCTGAACTCACCGTGTGTGAATCACTTCCCCTCTTGGACTTCAGTTTCCCATTTTTAACACGAGGGCGAGGGCGTTGGACCTGACTATCTCCAGGATTCTTTCCAGCCTATGACTCTGTGTTGTTCTGATATGATGGCAGATCCTAGATTGATTTACATACATTTGCATGTTCAATCCGAAATCCCAAACTCCAAGTATAGAAAATCCAATCAGCCCATTAGTGCAGCCAGGCCAGGGCTGGAGAAGCCTGCCAGGTTTGGGTGAGGACCGGCAAAGCAGGCAGGCGGAGGCCAGGCGATGACCTGGGGGAGGAGCTGTGGGAAACGAGGCCCGAAGAGGCATTTGCAGTGGGAGGTGCGATTCTGGTGACCCAGGGCTGCTGCGGCCAGGGACCCTATTTTGGTGATTAGGCAAGGGTCCTTTCTCCTCCTGATTCTAACCGGGCCTCTGCTGGCCAGCTTCAGAGCCACACCCCAGGAGGAGACAGCAGCCTCTGCCTAGCAACAACCGCATCCCTCACTCTGACAGGGACTTTACCGTTAACACTTTCTGGGAATCTGACCTCCCTGGGAGCTTCCAGTCTCCGCTCCAGGGGCCCCTAGCCATGAAGAAGGTTTCCTTGGGGTCTAGCCTGCATGCCTCCTGCAGCAGCTTGACTGCCATGGGCAGCAGGGCCCAGGGAAGAAGGGTCCCAGGCCCGGGAGAGCTAGCAAAGGGAAAAGCAACGCAGGAGAATGTGCCCCAATCCGACCAATCCCGTGGCTTCTATAACCACTTCAACATCCCCCTCGGCACCTGGGAAACCGAGGATGAAAACAAACAAGGAGAACATGAAGGCCTTTGGCACTTGGGCTAGAGAGCAAGTCCCAACCTGGAGAGTCTGACTCCCCAGAAAGCCCTACCCACAGAGGAGAAGGAGGCTGGGAAAGTGGAGTCTGGGCAGCTTCTCCCTGCTGCTGCCTGCCTAGCATGGCAGGACCCGGGAGGCTGACTGGGCTGGGAAAGGCAGCAGGGACGTTTCCTTAAGCCTATTCTTGGGAGCTGGGGGTGTGACTGCAGAAGTGAGGTGAATAGGGCACAGCGAGTGCGATGGGCAACAGCAGTGGGTCTCTCCTTGCCCTCTTTACAGACAGGGTGGGTAAATATGCTGTGCTCCCTGGCCCAGATCCTAAAACAAGTCCCAACAGCTGAGATGCAAACTGTCTCCTGGGAAATGTGCTTACCCTGCTGGCCCTTGGCTGCCTCCTTCTCTCTCAACCCCTCCCCAATGGCCCAACTCAAAGACTGGCCTGGCCAGGATGTCTCACCAGAGGCCTTGATGGGTGGGCCAAACCCCAGCCAGCAGGAGTTCGTACCCCAAGACACGAGGGTGAGCAGAACAATGGCTACTTTGAGGCAGGAAAGGGAATCTTCTCCTCTCCTCCCAACATTCTAATCCTAAGAAAATGCCTTCAGAAGCACATCACCCAACACCTACCTCTCTAGACTGCGTCACCCTGCCAGGGGACCTTTCGCTTCCAGATTCACCAGTAGAACACACAATGTCAAAAGTGGAAGGGAACGTTAGAGCTTTCTAATCCAACTGCTGAATTTTACAGAAGGGAGAAACCCCAGAGGCAAACTGTCTTGGCCAAGGTCACACAGCAAACTAGGAAAAGCAGGGACCAGAACTCCAATCCTGGTGCACGGTGACAGCAGTTTGGTTCTCAAACACCTTGGTTTGTGCCTGCTGACTGTGGCAGAACCTTCTTCCCTACAGCCCAAGCCCTGCCTCTCCCCCTCTTCCAAAGACCTGCACTGGAGAGAGATGTTGCAGGACCCACACCACTTCAGGCAAGGGGGAAGACACCACCTCACACACAAACCACAGACCTTGAAAACAAACTAGAACTATGTAGGAATTCTCCCCAGACGGAAATACATATGTTTCTCTTGAGACAGGAAACCCAGTGACCCTGGGTGTTCTTAGACCAATATAAAAAATGGATTTTGTGTCTCCTTTCAGGCCAGACAAGTGAGCTGGCACACTGTCTCGCAAGAAGAGGGTCTCAACTAGGCAACTGGGCTCATTTTCCAAAAAAGTACTAACCACAGGGCAGTTAGACACTGACCCTTCTCTACTGGCCCTCAGAACCACCGGAGTCCCTCCCTGGTAGCTGCTTCCAACCACAGACAATTGTATTTAGGTGGGAGGACTGTGCGGAAGGGAGAGCAGCCACAGAGAAGGAGTAAGAACTGTTTTTACCTCCAGGAGACCATAACCCTGAGAGACTGCTGGCTCCTCGGGAACACTAGTGTTTAGGAAGTAGCATTTAAGAAGTAGCGGCTGGACAGGCTGGGTGGATAGTGTAGAGACACCAGAAAAAAATAGGCCTGTGGGAGGCGAGGGCCCTCTGTGCCCTTGGGGCAGTGCCAGGGCTGGAGAAACCACGGGGCCTTGAGCAGAGGATGAGAAGGGCTGGGATTCGGACAGCCGCCTTCCTAGTTGGACTAGACCAGGGGAGTGTCGGGCACAGATAAATTCTCTTCATTCTTCTGACACCACAACCAGGACCCAGAGAGCCCTTTCTGCAGGCGCTGCCCTGGCCCTACTCCCTGACAAGCCTTTCTCCCTCCCTCACCTTCTCTTTAGTGTTCAGCCCCGCTAGACTCTTCTTCACACAGGCCCTAGAAGCCTATTAAGGGTAGTTCCTGGAGACCCTGATATGCCCGCCTCTCTCCATCTCTCCCCCACGCCCTACCGCCCCAGGCCACCTGGACTGCATGGAGTGCGAAGGGGAGCCCCGGGCTCGCCTCTGCGCCTGCGCTTTGGGGAGATGCTTTCCCCCCCCCACAACCCCCGCTTCCCCAGCAACAACCCGGCTCCGCTAAGCGGTACCCAAACCGTGGGAGGCGGGTGGGGTGGGGTGTGCAGCTGGGGCAAGGTCAGTGCTTTCAAAAAGGGAGGGAGTCCGGCTCCCGGAACATCCCCCTCTCCCGAAAGTTTCCCTTCCGGGGCCATGGAGTGTGCGCGAGGATGGTGTGGGGGGCGGGAGGGGATAGGGTGGGGGTGGACTGAATCGCAGCCAGACCCCCTACTCCCCCAGGGAGAGTGCGGCGGGACGGCGAGGCTGGCAGTGAAGTCCCGGCAGGAAGCCGCGCCTCCCCCTCGGACCCAAGGCTGCCACGAGAGCTTTACCCTCCACATCCCCCACCCCCTGTAAGCCCGGGGCTTACAGAACCCCCTTACTCGCCGCCCTTTAAATCCAAGTGGGCCTGGAACTCACCGAAATCAGGTGTTGAACTGGGCCAGGGCAGGCCGGACCCGCCAGGTTCATGGCCGCGGCTCGGGGGCGGGGGGGGGGGCAGAGAAAGGGGAGGGGGTGCTGGGGCCGCCTCTTGATGTCAAGGCTTTAAAGGGGCCAGGGAGCCCCGCCCCTCGCCCAAACCCCGCCTCCTCCCTTCCGCACAGCCAATCCACGTTCATCCTGTATGCACGCCCCTCCCAGCTCTGTCCAGATGTTCCCAGGACAAGAGCTAAATCCGCCAGGCCGGCGCGCGCCGCTTCCGCCCCTAAGGGAAGGACCTCCCTTCTGTTAAGAAATACCCTCGCCAGGTCCGGCCAGTTCGGGCCTGGTAAACCTCCCCCATTGCAGGGTAGAAGGAGCCGGGCTGGGCCGAGCAGGGATGCTTGCAGTGGGGGAAGAGGTGGGGACATCTGTAGCAGAAAAAATTAAGTAGATGCGTGCGGAGCCAAGAGCATGCACTTCAGCTTCTGTGGGACTGGGTGTGCACGTGTATATGTGGTTGTGAGCATTGGTGTTTTTAATTTTCCTTCTTGTGTACGTGTGGGGTTAGGGTTAGATGCTCCAGTGCTTCCTTGACCTTAAATGCTCCCGCCTCCTTTATCCTCCCCTGGAATCGGGTCCTCCCAGTATGTAGAAAACTGGGCACTAGGAACAGGCCCCGCTTCTCTCAGTGCTGGCCTTTTCCTCACTGGTTTAGGGGAAATGAGCAGAAAAAGGACACACCCTTGTTCTCAGCCACTTACTGGCTCAGTGGGGATGAGTTCCTTCTTTGTTGAACTAACCCTGTACTTAAAAGAGGAAAAGAAAAAAAAAAAAAAAGAGGAAAACCAAATAGCCCACCTAGATCCCTGAAAGGCAACAGAGTTCCCTTCAATACCATTCTCATTGGTCCTTGGTTAAACATCTGTTTGCCCTTGTCCAAATACCAAGTAATATACTTCACAATCTGCACTACCCTGACCTGGTGTTAGTGCAGATTCTGCACGAGATTCTGTAGAGAAATACTTTGTGATTCCTGGCCATAGTTTCTGTCCATTTTATTGAATGGGTATACACGAGGTGTATTAAGGTATCACATTAGTACAATAAAGGACCATAAAAGCTGAGGGAACATAGGGTATTCACATTGGCTAGGATTAATCAAGAGTTCCTCTCTGAAGAGGAGCTTCTTAATTTAAAAAGGGATTTGAAGGGCAGAGAGAACTTAAGTAGAATCCAGGCAGATAAGTACACAGGAGACTCCAGTAAGAAAGAGCAAATTATCTGCACGAAACAGTGAACAGATCACTTTGGTAGTGTGGAAGAGGGGGAAGTGAATGGAGGAGGTTTTGTGGAGGTTTTGGACAAGATCTGAATGAGGGTCTGGATTTAACAGGACAGATTAAAGATAAAGAGGTCATTTGGGGTTCTTTTTTTAAAAAAAGATTTATTTATTTATTTATGCATACAAGAGCTGGGGTGTAGGCCAGAGGTATGGGGTGGTGAGAGGATTCACCAGAGATAGAGTGGGGAGCAGAACAGGCAGATCAATTGAAACACACTGCTGAGGGGAGCAGCAGGCAAGACAGGAGAGGTCTGCTGTGCCATGTGGGAAGCTCCCTGGGCAGGGATAGAACTCGTCCTGCAGTGGCTGCTGATAGTTTCATAGTGCTGAGACTTAACCCCTTGCACCACCATGGAGGCCTCCATTTGGGGTGGCCTCCAAGCCTCAAGCACAAGGGTAGCTTGATGAAAAGAGTGCTTGAGAATAAAAATCAATTTATCCTTAATATATAATAAAATGCACATTAGTGAATTTTAGCAATAATATGCATCCACATAATCCATCCAAAGAGATTACTGAGCCATCCCAAGAAAACTATTCCGTGTTGATTGCACTGCAACCTACTCCCTGCAACTTCCTGAATTCTATCAGCACAGTTTCGTCTATCCTGGAACTTCATCTAAGTGGAATCATACAATATGCACTTATTTGTATCGATATTCTTTAGTTTAGTATTGTTTTTGAGGTCCTGCCATGTGTACTCTTTTTTATTGCCAAGTAATATTCCATTGTGTGAATATATCAATTTGTTTATCCATTCTCTAGTTGATGGATATTTTGGGTGTTTCCAGTTTTAGGCTATTATGAATAAGATTGCAATAAACATTCTGTACAATTATTTTTGTGAACATAGTTTCATTTCTGAGAAATCTCATCTTATTTCTTGATGATAGATAATAGCATCTTTGGGATCTAGCAGAATTGATTCTTATTCATCCAGTTGTCCAACATTTATTAAATAAATAGTGGGCTAGTCCTGGATTTCCAACAAAAAAGACATGTTCCCTTGTTCAAAGGGCTTAAAAATCCAGTAAAACTCCACGTATCTGTTGCATTCCAAAGTCATGAAGTGGGAAAACTTTAAGAGTCTGCCAGGCATTTCTAGCTATTATTAGATATTACCAAAAAACTAAATTTTTGGAAACAAATAGACCACCTAGCTGTCTTTTTACTTTTCATTCAGATGTTTACCCTTGTTTAATAAACACAGCCTAGAACATCTGTACTTATTAGAGCAAGTACTTATTAGAGCATACTTCAAAGTTTAGGCATTCAGCTTTTGACAGAATCTGTTTCACAAATCTTCATCTTCATTAATATTAGGTGAGAAAGTATATTAGATGAAATCATTGCTCTATGATTGTATTGTCTTTGATGAGATGTAAGACGTTCATTATTATTTTTCACTTGTTATTCTTTACTTACATTATTAAAGTTACACAGAAGCCCCAAAGTTCTCCCCTTCCAATATACCACTTGTCATATATTGTTCTTTACTAGAATTGTTTATGTCCAAAACAAGACCGCTCAGGTCTCCAGTTGCTGCAAGTTATTGGTAACATACCAGTTTGGTGGTGTGGTCTAACTGTGTATATAGTGATGCTGACTGACTAGTACAGACATCTCAGAGAACCACCCCTCACTGCTCACATCAGTACTTTGAATGGGCTCCTCTGCTTCAGGACTATGTGGGCATTCATCCGGTGTTAGAGCAGCTTCATTCCTGTATGACACTGTAGCTGTTTGGTCATTGTGTTACATTGGTTGATAAACTGACCTCAGTTTAGAATTCCTGACATCAGCAGATAGTCATGTTGGTAATTGGTGTCTCAAACATTTTAATAATCTGGCTATTCTCCAGATTGGAAAGAGTCTGAGTGCATTCTTGATGTTTTTCCTGCTCAGTAAGAGGAAGAAAGGAGCTGGGGATAGACTAATGTGTAGTCCATTTGCTGAGAAGGAATAGAGCTTTGCTATTGCTGCTTAATTCTGCATGGGACAATTATGTTTCTGTTCCTTGAGGTTTTTTTCAGGATTTATTTATTTATGTATACAAGAGCTGGGGTATAGACCAGAGGTACAGGGGGATGAGGGGATTCACCAGAGACAGAGTGGGGAACAGAACAGGCAGATTGACTGAAATACACTGCTGAGGGGAGCAGTGGGTGAGACAGAAGAGGTCTGCTATGCCACATGGGTTAGCTCCCTGGCCAGGGATTGAACTCATGCTGCAGTGGCTATCGTTAGCGTCATAATACTGAGACTTAACCCCTTGTGCCACCAGGGAGACCCCCCCCCCATTCAAAAATTCTTAATGAATCTTTCCTCTATGCCAGGAACTGTGCATGTTAGATAACTAATATGGGATTCATGTGGCATGTAAGCAATGAGACTGAAAAGATAAGCAGTGGCGAGATCATATTTTATCCAAGAGCAAAGTGGATCTTTCAAATGGTTTTAAAGGAGTGGGGAGTAGGGGTGTGTGTGGTATAATTAGAATTTCATCTTAGAAAGATCACTGTGATTGCAGTGTGGAGAAGAGAGAGCAAGATTGAAGTCAGGAAGACCAGACAGAAATTTTCTGTAGTAATTGCAGAGGAAAATGAAAAATGATATGCTTTGGATTGAGAAAGTGATATTGGTGATAGTGAGGAGATGACTTCAAGAAATAAACAGGGAAGTCAGCAGGTCTGGGACTAGGAGTAGAAGGGAAGAAGAGGGCTTGCAGTGGGGAAGCTTCAGATGTTTGCCCAGTCACTGCAACAGAAAACACCCGAGGAAGAGCAGGCTCGGAGATGACATGCCCACTTCCAAACACACGGACATGTGAATACCTGGGAGACGTCTGAACGCTGCACCTGTCCAGGAGCTCAGAGCTTCCCAATGATTGTGCCTCAGGAGGCAGTTGCGGGTGTTTGGCATGTTGCTCTTCTCAAGCCTCAGGGCAGCACAGACTCCTCGACAGAGAGCAGTCTTGGTGAGTTGCCATGAAAATACCATCCTGTTTTATGTGTGCCATGATGTGGAGAAGGCTGGGAAGTGCTGATGCACAACGCTGTTAGCGAAATAATTCTGAAGCTCAGGAGAGAGACCTGGACTAGAGATAAGGAGACTTGTGAGTCATCAGGACATTAGATGGGGGCTCTCCAGAGGAAGAGCCTGAGTACTGTCACCAGAGCCCAAGAAGTTTCCCCCCAGAAGATGAAGTCGTTCCTTATATTGCTTATGTCAAGCTGGATCAGAACTGAGACACAGCATTTTAGCCACATGTCATTGGTAACTTTGGCAAAACTAGATTTTGAAGGGTTCAGAAAGATGTACAACATAAGGAATGGAGGCAAGAAATGTTTAAACTTTCCAGAATGTTGCTATGCTGTGAGGAAAAAGTTAGATAGGTAGATAGATGGGTGGGGCAGTGGAGGATGAAAGTTATAGAAAGACTGCTTAATTTTCAAAATTATTTACTGTTATTTTTTAAAAGCATTATATATATAATGCTTTTATATATAATATATAATATATATTATATAATATATATTATACATGATACATATATAATATTATGTATAATATATAATAGAAAATATATTATATAATTATATAATATATAATATACTATATATATTATATATTATTATATATTATACTTTATATATTTATATATTGTATAATATATATTATATATTATATAATATATATTAAATATATATATTAAAGCATTATATATAATGCTTTTTAAAAATAACAGTAAATAATTAAAAATATATATATATGATTGAAAAAGTTAAAAAATACAGAAGCAATTATTTGCTGCATTTCCCACCCCTGACAATGAGCCACGTTTTTAGGCTGGTTCTTCCATCTGACCAAATATGCTCATTCTTTGCTTTTAGATTTTTTTAACCATGTGTATTTTCTTTTCAAAAGGTACAAAAGTAGGATCTTACCATTTACTTTTCTGTACCTTACTTCTAATGCTTGTATTTTGGAAGCTTTATACAGACATCGTTCTCTTTAACAACTGCATAGTAATCCATTTGAAGCTGTCTCATATTATCTGTTTCCTATTGATGGACATTTAGGTTCCTTCCAGCTTTTCACTTTTATCAACCCACTGCAATGGATAACATTGTACACACACATCCTTGCATACTTGTGAATATATACACAGGATAAATTCCTAGCAATGGAATTCTGGGTATGTGCAACATACATTTTGATAAATGTCGATAAATTGCTTTCCAAAATGGTCACACTAATTTACGGTCCCACAAACAGGGCATAATAATACCTGTTTTCCCACATTCTTCTTTTTTTTTTTTTAAAGATTTATTTTTTATTTATACATACAAGCCAGGGTACAGACCAGGGCAGCGAGAGGGTTCACCAGAGACAGAGCGGGTAGCAGAACAGGCAGATCAGAAATACACTGCTGAGGGGAGCAGCGGGCGAGGCAGGAGAGATCTGCCGCACCATGTGGGATTCTCCCCGGCCGGGCGTCGAACTCGCGTCACTGCTGCCGACAGCTCCACAGCGCAGCGCTTAACCGCTGCGCCACCGGGGAGGCCCTGTTTTCCCACATTCTTACCATCACCATTTAAAACATGTGAATATTGTTTTAAGAGATTAAATGTTCTTTCATTATCCTTATTGGATGTAATTAATAAGAAGTAAGGCTGAACATGTTTTCAGGTATTGAAATGCCATTATTTTTAATTGAATGTCTATTTTTTTTAAGATGTATTTATTTATGCATACAAGCTGGGGTGTGGGCCAGAGGTTTGGGGGGTGAGAGGACTCACCAGAGACATAGTGGGGAACAGAATAGGCAGATTGACTGAAATACATGAGCAGCGGGGCGAGACAGGAGAGATCTGCTGCACCATGTGGGAATCTCTCTGGCTCGGATCGAACTCATGCTGCAGTGGTTCTGGATAGCTTCATAGTGCTGTGACTTAACCCGTTGTGCCACCAGGGAGGCCCCTCTGTGAATGTCTTCTAATGGACATGTAAGAGTTGTATTATAATGAAATTTGCCTTCTGTCACATGTATTGCAACTAGTTGGTAGTTTGTGATATACCCTTTTTCCCTTTGTTTCAGTAGTCAAGTTTATCAATCTTTTCCTTTTTGACTTTTGAGGCTTTTATTTTCAGACTATTCTAATTTTTTAAATTACCTTTTCCCCTAATGTGTTTATAGTTTTATTTTTACCTTACTATAATCTACTTAAATGGCAAAGATCACTGTCATTTCTCACTACTGTCCAGCATGGCATCTCCGTTCTAGACCAGTCTGAACTGTCTGTTCCCAAAGAACAAAACACCCATTCCTGTGTATGCTTGCCAAGAGATTGCTTTTCCCAAGTGCATGGGGATGCTTCTTTTCCTCCTGTCGATCATTGCAAAAGCTTTCAGGGACAGCTCAAATTCTATATCCTTCAGGTGTCTTTCATGCTCAGTGTAGACCATAACAATTTTTCTTTTCTGAAGCTCATGTGATTGCCAGCCTTATATGAGCCTCTCTTTTTCTTTTCTACTTTAACATACTTGCTGAATGAAATCTAACCATCAGAAATCCAGGGTGGCTTAATTTACTTTTCCCTACCCCCCACTGCAGCTAAAGCATTCTGGGTTTCTGGAAGGAATTTGATAATACCTCTGGATTCACCATAAAAGTAGATTAGCCACATGTGGCTAATGAGCATCTGGAATGTGCCTGGTGCAAATTAAGATGAGCTGAAAGTGTAATGTATACACTAGATTTTGAAGATGGTATAAAAATGCAACATTCATAATTTTTGTATTGACTATGTAGAAACAATTTTTGGATATAGTGGATTAAATAATTTTTTAAAATTTATTTATGCATACAAAACGGGGGTGTAAGCCAGAGGTGTGGGGTGGTGAGAGGATTCACCAGAGACAGAGTGGGGAACAGAATAGGCAGATCAACTGAAATACACTGCTGAGAGGAGCAGCGGGCGAGACAGGAGAGGTCTGCTGCGCCTTGTGGGAAGGTCCCTGGCCAGGGATCGAACTCATGTAGCAGTGGCAGCAGATAGCTTCATAGTGCTGAGACTTAAGCCGTTGCACCACCAGGGAGGCCTGGATTAAATAATTTTAAGTTAAATTGTATGTAGGATCATTCTCTATTCCTGTCCCTCAGGAAGTCTTGTCATGCTTCATTTTGGCCCCCGAATTAAGCTGGTTTGAGGATAAATGAAATGGTATTTTCCTGGAGCCAAAGATATTCTCACTGTCTCCACGGGTTTTCATAGGCCATTATGCAATCATTACCTTCTTGGTACCAGGGCCTCACCTTTATGAGCACTACTTACACATCTCTTTGAAACCAACTGCTATAGTCCTGTTCCTCCCAACAGGTCAGGCAACTGCTCAGCCAATCTAAATGTCAGGGAATAGGTCAGGCTCAGATGCTGAAGCATCTCCCAAAGCCTTTAATGCTTAGAGATTCCCCAGTTAATCATGTAGATAGAGCCCTTGCCTATCCCTTCGGTTGCTGGGCCCACTTTCCACCATCAAATTGTTTGGGACAGGTGCCACTTGGGTTGGAGCCTAGTCTTATTGTAGTCAGCACCTCCTGTGCCTTCTGACAATGCAAATTTTTTATCTTGCAGTTTTGGAAGTCAGAAGTCTAAACTTGAGGCGTTGATAGAGCTTCATTCCTTCGGAGGCAAGGGAGAAGCCTTTTCTAACTTCATTTCCTGGTTCCCAGTCCTTCCTTACATCACTCCAACCTCCTGCTTCTATCATTACATCTCCTGTTGTCGTCAAGTCTCCTTTGCTTCCTCTTGTGGTTACACTCAGGGCCTACCCTGATAATCCAGATTAAGCTCCTGATCTCAAAGTCCTTAATCTACTTATCTTTGTACACATCTACAAAGTCTCTTTTGCCACCTAAGTAGCATTCACACATTCCAGGGATTAGGATGTGACATTCTGAGGGACCAGTAGACAGCCTGCCACAGTCCCACATACATTTCTTTGCATTTCTTGGTGAAGGGAGAGAACACCAGCCAGGCCACAAGGTTTCAAAGTGTTTTTAAATTAAGTTCTACAGAGAAGTAAATTAATTCACATCTGTAACCACTGTGATCAGCTGTAAGGGGGAGGTAGGACCCAGGAAGAGTTGGTGTTTTTGAGGAAAGAGAACTGACCATGTTGGTAGGTGAGGAGGAAGGAGTCAATGAGGCCAAGGAGACACCAAGGGGATCTCAAATAGAGCACGCTTTCGGAGAGGTAGCAGATAATGGTTGGGATCAGGAATTGAGGCAGAGGTTACTTGGGTAAAAGCTCGCTGGGTTAAGTTTATTTATGCAAACAAGCTGGGGTACAGGTCAGAGCCGTGGGGCAGCGAGAGGGTTCACCAGAGACAGAGTGGGGAGCTTCGAGAGCAGGAGGACTGACAGAAATACACTGCTGAGGGGAGCAGCGGGCGAGGCAGGAGAAGTCTGCCGTGCCATGTGGGAATCTCCCCAGCCAGGTGTCGAACTCGCCTAGGCCCGCTGCTGACAGCTCCACAGCGCAGCCCTTAACTGCTGTGCCACTGGGGAAGGGTATTGCACTGGTTTCTATTCTTAAGCATAAAATTCAAATTCCTTAGCAGGAACTTTTACTAACCTCTCCATTAATAGGTCCAGCCTCTAATTAGTAGTTCTCTTACTCCCTGCTCCTCCTTCTATAACTTCGATTCAAAAAATAGGATCAGGGGTGAATTGGTGGTGGGCTACCCAAGGGGAATACAAAATGTAAAAGACATAAATAACAATAAAAAATATATTAAAAAAAAAATAGGGTCTTAGGGATTTTGAAACTCATCAATCCAACTTTTTTCCTTAGATAGGTTTTGTTTTTCTATGTTCTCTCCACCAAACTAATCTTCCTTTGTCTTCCACTTTCTTTTGGATTCAATTCATAGTATTTTTAAAGATCAAAACCTTGTGAAACTGAACTAAGCCAGAAAGATAAAGATAAAATGCTGGATAGTTTAACAACTATAAGGAAACAGTGGATGAACTAAAATAATCATACAAAAATAATTTATAAACTACCAAACACTCAAACTGAAGTTTCAGTGGTTAAGATGGAAGGGGAGGGAAAAAGGGCAAGGGAGTATACAAAGAAAAAAGACTCAGATTCTTTCATAGTACACTGATGGGGGAGGCATAAAAATAAAAGCCTGACAGACATCGGTCTACCCCACAGCATCTATGCGCAGTGCCCACCTGCACCGCATCTTGCGCACGCTTCCCCGCACGTACTGGTGGGTCCCCGCCTCCATACTGCTGTGCTTTGACTGAGGATGCTGAGGAGAATCCTGAGTTAACTTATTTGTTGGCATGTTCAAAGCCTGGGTGGGGTTCTTTTTCTTCAGTTGAAAGCACTCTACAAGTTTCTTATCTGGGGGCTCCCTGGTGGCGCAAGGGGTTAGGTCTCAGCACTATGAAGCTGTTGGCAGCCACTGCAGCTATCCCCTGCCAGGGAGCTAACCCACACGGTGCAGCAGACCTCTCCTGTCGCACCCACTGTTCCCCTCAGCAGTGTATTTCAGTAGTTCCACCTGTTCTGCTCCCCACCGTCTCTGGTGAATCCTCTCATCCCTCTGTACCTCTGGTCTACACCCCAGCTCTTGCATGCATAAATAAATCTTTTAAAAAAAGTTTATCTAACCAAATCATGAAGCATTTAATCATACTCGAGTTGCTTTTATTATATATAGTAATATATATCTTATTAGATAGACAGAGAATACAACCCCACTTCATTTATTTCATTTATGCCAGCTAGAAATTGGGCTCATAATTTAAATATTTCAAACGCCGCTCAATGCATTATGTCTGTCTGTAAAGGTGTGCTAAGCCTGGGCATGTTGGAGACTTGACCTGCTCTGGAAAGATAACGTGTTTTTCCTACTAACCCTCTCCCTTAGCCAGGTCAGTGACTCTTTGTTCTGGATTGTACTGTGAGGTATTACCTAATGGCAGGACCAGTAAGTCCAGAAGAAGCCTGATGAAGCAGGATGAGAATCAAGGAGCCCCGGGAACTAATTCATTTTAAGGCTAGCCTGGTCTAAGTTTAAAAACAATCACCAAAAGCAGCCACTTTCATATCCCAGAACCAGGATCGTTTTCCCTAGACCATCCCGATCGGGACAGCCCAACTCATTCCACAGATGCAGTTTCCTCTGGGATTATCCCATAGCTGGGATGATACTCTTTCAATTACGTCTTGGACATTTTGCCCAAAGATTCTACCAGGTTTTGAGGCTGCCTAACTGTGAGGAGTTTAGGAGGGAGCACTTAATTCTTAGTATAAATCCCTTATAATCTCTCTCTTCCGGTCTTCATACCCTCCCATCTCACTGTCTCCAGAACTTTAATCTGTCCTTATCGTTCCCTTCTTCTCTCCGTGATTCAGGAATTGGATGAGTTTCTATGGTGTGCTTTGCTCTGAAAAGCAAAAGACTTCGGTCCCAGCTGGTGCTGCCAAAACAGCACACTAATTCCATGCCATGGTCCTGGGTCAAGAGCTGTATAATCTGATTGGCCATATCACCTCGGATGGCAAGAGAGCGGAAGTGGTCAAAACTGTGGAGGCCCAGCTTCCGGACCCGCCTGGCAGCTGCCCGGTAACACTTCCAGGGCTGTGGCTCCACAAGGAGGTAGCGGCAAAGGGAGGACAGGTGAGCCAAGAACTCACACAGGCCCTGGTCCCCATGGTTCAGGTGAATCCACATGGTTACTGACATGCAGAAGCCAATGTCAAAAACTGACCGTCCAAACTGGCTTAGGAAAGAGCTTAAGAGAACTTTCCGGGTCCTCTGATTCATGAAGTCCAGGGTGATAAAGGTCAAGGCATCAGGAAAAGGGCACTCTTTTTCAGCTCTCTCCACCAGGACTGGATCTATGTCACAGCAAAGGAAACGGAGTTCTCTTGAGACATCTGAGCAGGTCTCCCCATCACGTAGGGACAGGAAATGTCTGTATAAAGCCACACTCAGATCCTAGAGAAATCCAAAAGAGGATGGTCATTGCACTGTCCACCAGTGAATGAAAGTGAAATTCCTATCTTTTATCTTCCCACTAAGATTGCAACTTACTCCTTGGTTTATAAGGATGTGAAGTTCCTAAACTATAGGCTAAGAGGTGGCCCAAAATATTTTCCAGATCAGGCACTCAGTGCCCTCCAGAGGTCTCAGGCTGTAATGCACCACCTCTATTCATTCCTGACACATTGGTTGGGTGCTATGGCTGAAAGTTAGTCTAATATTTGCAGCAAAGGAAGCTGCAGCAGTATTTTCCAGCTTAAGTAAATTAAATGCCGGTAAATTATCTTTTTTGGGGGGTTATCTCAGCCTCCAGGGAGGAGGAAAGAGTTCCAGGAAGGCAAGGAATAGCGCAAGCACCAACTTATAAAAAACCTGCTTCTCAGAGTTATGGTTGGGAAAAGCCTGAATTCCAAAAGTCCTCAATTCAGCTTTCACACTACAGCTTCAATTTTACTACCTCTGTTCTGCTTCAACACCACCCATCTGAAATGTATTGTTTCTGCATCTGTTACTCCCAAAGTCACTGCTGACCTCCTTCTAGCTAAATCCAATGATTTGTGATTTTAACCATCTAAGCACTCTTTCTCTAACTTTGACTTATTTAACTATTATAATTACTCAGACTTGCATTGTTCTGTTTTCTTCAAGGCATTTTATTTCTATTCACTATCTCAATTATTCTTTGCAATGATCCTGTGAGGAAAACATTTACGTTTAAGTGAAAAAACTGTGGCTGGAAAAAATCCAGACATATAATAGTAGCATGGATAACAAATGCGGTATAGTGGTTATAATAGATAGCTGTTAAAAATGAAGGAATTCAGTTCAGTGCAGCAACATGGATGACTCAAATATATAATGCTGAGTGAAAAGGCAAATACATGGGAAACTTCCATTTATAAGAAGTTCAAAAATGGGTAAAATTAGGGCCTCCCTGGTGGCACAGCAGGTTAAGTAAGCACTGCACTGTGGATTGTTGGCAGCTGCGATGGGAGTTCGACTCCCGGCAGGGGAGATTCCCATATGGTGCAGCAGACCTCTCCTGCCTGGCCTGCTGCTTCCCTCAGCAGTGTGGTTCGGTCAATCTGCCTGTTCTGCTCCCCACTCTGTCTCTGGTGAACCCTCTCGCCGCCCCACGCCTCTGGCCTGTACCCCAGCTTGCATGCATAAATAAATCTTTTAAAAAATGGATAAAATTAAACTGCATTATTTAGGACTACAACAATTACTAAGCATTTTTAAAAAGCAAGGAAACAATAATCACAAAAGTCAGGCCAGCATTCCCTCTAGGTGGAAAGGGAGGACTTATGAACAGAAAAGGCCTATGCATAACTTCTAGAGCGCAGACAATGTTTTACTCTTGATCTGGACAACAGTCATAAAGGTGTCTGCCTTGCATCTCAGAGTATGTACATATCTCAAATATGTAAAATTTACATATTTTTCTTTGTGTGACATAGTTCACACACATACCAAAAACAAACAAATAAAAAAAACCCTGGATTTAAAGAGTCATGAATCAGAGACTGGTGACTAATTTGTGCAATGTCACATGGCAAGATTTACAGTACATTAAGTTCTTTCTGCTGTACCAGGCTTCACGTATTTTAATGGACACTTTAATAGACACACACGTCACCTAGGTATTTTTATTAATAAAGATGCTAATTTAGTAGACCTGGGACGGGGGCTAGGATTCTTTATTTCTAATAAGCTTCCCACTCATGCCCATGCTATAGTTCCACCGGCCATCCTTTGAGTAGGAAGATCCTATACTTCAATACTTAATTTTCTGCCTGTCTCTTACTTCTGTGCTATCTCCCTCCTCCTATCTGATCTTGGCTGTGTTCCATGTTTGACCACCCTGTTTATCACATCAGTCCCTCCTCTACCAAACACTCATCTTCCTTTCCATCTGCAATTCCCCATTTCTATAGTATCTTGGAAGCTTAAAAAAGAAAATAGAGACTCAAGGGCTCAGTCCCCCAAGATCCTGATTTATTAGGTCTAGGAGTTTTAAAAATTTAAACAAAGCATCCCATAAATTATGGCACACTGAAATATTATGAAGTTGCTTAAAAATTAATGAGTGACATACATGATCTCCAAAATATTACATGTAAAGATGTAAAATAGTATGCTACTATTTGCAAAACTAAAAGAGGTATGATACACTTAAGTGTTTGTATACACAAGGATACAAAGAAAAAATACATGCAATAGTTGGAGGATTAAGGAGAATTAAAAGTCAGGAGTAGAGACTTACTTTTTATTCTATACTCCTTTGTGTTTTGATTTTTTGGTTTTAACAAGCACAGGTATTTTATCTTAAGCTCCCTAAAATAAAAAGTTCCCAGGTATGGGAACCACTGCCCTAAGTTAATCACAAATAGATCCTTGCCTCTAAACGTGTCTATATACTTACTCTTAACTTTAAAATCTCCTGTGGTTTCCTCATGCCCTTTATGAAATCTCTAGTCTTAAGTCCTGTTTCTCTTTTCCACTAGATTTCCCCCTCTGATTTCATAGCAGAGAAATGTTTGCAGGGAATACCCAGACACCCACCCTGTTACTCATTCCAAGTATGGATTTGTATTCAAATATTCCCTTTCCATTTATCGGTGGTGTTCCTAAACCTTCAACCCGCCACCAGAGTCTTCTCCTAAGGCCAGCAACACAATAAAATTCTCCTCCCTCCAGCTTCTGGTCTGGAATGGAGTGAAGGTACTAACATCTGAAGCATTTGCAAACATAGGGTCGGAATGACTGCTCCTCTACCATATCCTGGAGGCTACAAACGGGTGTCACAGAGATATTTTTCTGTTTTGCACGTGGCTTGACTTTAGTCATTACATGCCTAAGAATACTTCTTAAGAAAATGTGGAAATGCCTTCTTCCATCAGGATGCTTTATTTCTTTCTCCATCCTTTCCAGCACTTTTTAAGAAAATATCCACTCGGTTCCGGGATCGTCCTGCATTGTATGGCACACGAATCTTAATTCCAGAAATGATTGTTACTCTAGCTCATCTTTCCCTAAACGTGGGTATATGGAAATTCCCTCCTGCAGCCAAGTCGGTAGCCACGCTGGACGAAAGGCAAGCGCCAGAGCCCGGGTATGGTGGCCTTTCCGACCTGGGGTTCCGCGGATAAGGGGCAACGCAAATAAGGGAGGGCAAGAATTCCAAAGGTAGTTGAGAATGAGTCCGCCCCAAGATTCCTGAGAGATGGGAGTGAGACCCTGGAGGTCAGGCGGCGTAGCGGCTAGGGGGTCGGTCAACGCCACGCCTTTAAACTGCTTTTGGGAAAGTTGTGACGCCAGATCCAAGCAAGAACCCCAGCGGACACGCAGGCAGCCTAGCGCTCCACTCCCCGACCTCCGGTCCCACCCCCGTCACTCACCCCGGAGTTACACCCCACGTCGAGCCCCAGGATTGGCCTGGTCTCGGAACTCGGAGGGAAGAGCCGGCGAAGCAGCTCCGGGGGCAGGAGGCGGAGCCGTTGCTCTGGAGGATGGAAGCGGGAATAATGAGGAAAATTTCCAAACGGGGCGGCCCCGGGTTCCAGAATTCGCGGCTCCTCTTCCGCTTTGGCTTCCTCCACTCCCGCGGCGTCTAGTCCCGCGGACACCGCCATTAGCTTCAGCCTGGCCTCTGGGTCTCTCCGGAACCGGAAGCCGGAAGTCAGGGGCGGGTCCGCGCTGCTGAGGCGCCATCGCGCGTGCGCGGAAGGGCTAACGCTGTGGGTGTGAAAGCTGGTGGTCACTGAGCCAGCCCTGATGCCAGAGAACACCTTCTCGAACCCGCACCAAGCTTTTGCTCAACAGCAAAAGAACTAAGAACATCATTAAAGTATGGACAAAAGACGTGAACAGATCTTTCGTCAACAGGTTTATGAAAAGATGCTCAATATCAATCGTCAGGAAAATGCAAATCATAATCACCATTAAATGTCACTGACACTTATTAGAATAGCTATTACTGAAAAAAAAATCGAACAACTGTTGGCAAGTATGTGGAGAAAGTAGGAATGTTGAATGGTGCAGCCTCTGTGGAAAATAGTATGAAGTTTCCTGAACAAATGAACTAGAACTACTGTATGATTCAGCAATCCAATTTCTGGGCATTTATCCGAAGGATGAAAGCAGGCTCTTGAAAAGACATTCGCATTCCCATGTTCATTTTGACATGCACAGTAGTCAAGGTGTGTAAACAGTTTACACTTCCAAAAACACATGAGTAGATAAAAGAAATGTGGAGATATAGGTAACAATGGAATATTAGTCATCTTATAAAAAGACGGAAATCCTGCCACATGTGACAACATGCAAAAGCCTTGAGGACATTATGCTAAGTGAAATAAGCCAGTCACAGGGGAAAGGGAAAGGGGGAGTTGCTAATCAATGGGTATAAAGTTTCAGTTAGACAAGATGAATAAACTCTAGATAAACTCTAAGAATAATGAATAAACTCTAATAATCTGCTATGCAATCTGTGTCCACAGATAACAATACTGTGTTGTACACTTAAAAATCTGTTACGAGGGTAGATCACATGTTAAGGGTTCCTATCACAATGAAATAAAGTTTACATCAAGACAAACTCAATGAAAGATGTAGTAGATGACTAAAGCCAGGTCTGTTTTGGGAATAGTAAAATAGAAAGATGAAAGAAACTGAATTGAAACAGACATGGTAGAATGGAAGTAGGCAAAGTGTGGCCTGAGGAAGAGATAGGGGAAAGTATTAGGGGTGGTGAGGAAAGAAAAAGGAGGGTCAGCCTAGGTAGCAGGTTCAAGTTAGAAGCCAGCACAGCCCAGAATATCCCACAGGTTCAGCCAGGGGTCAGTAGAGTTATGCAGACCTATCTTCACGTGACTTGGCATCTTAAAGGGCCCTTCTGCTACATGAGGCTAGTGATTTGCTGAACTTCTCAGGGATTGAAGCATGATGCCTACAGACACTGCCACTCTTTCCTCCCAAGATTTGCTCTCTATTTTCATCTCTGTCTGGTCTATTTGGGAACATATAGAGCAAAAGTCATTTTGTAAACCACAGTACTCTGCATATTCTGTACAGCTCCCAGAAAAGAGGGGTGGGGCTAGGATCACTATTGCCATTTCTTGACAGATTTTGGTGAGATGAGTTTTTAAACAACTTAGAAATAACAACCATAAAAACCATAAATTTATAAATGTAGTTTTAGGGCCTCCCTGGTGGCGCAGCGGTTAAGCGCTGCACTGTGGAGCTGTCGGCAGCGCGCGATGCGAGTTCGACGCCCTGCCAGGGAGAATCCCTCATGGTGCGGCAGACCTCTCCTGCCTCGCCCGCTGCTCCTCTCAGCAGTGTATTTCTGATCTGCCTGTTCTGCTCCCCACTCTGTCTCTGGTGAACCCTCTCGCCGCCCCACGCCTCTGGCCTGTACCCCAGCTTGTATGCGTAAATAAATAAATCTTTTTTTAAAAATGTAGTTTTATAGCTGAAAGGCAATCAAGAGAGCAGCTATTTTAAACCCCTCATTTTCAGATAAGGAAACTGAGACCCAGGAGGTAGTTTTCTCCAAAGATGGAGCCAAATTAGTCAGGCCAAGCAAAGTGCTGCAGCAAACAATCTCGGGGGCTCACCATGATAAAGGTTTGTTTCTCTTGTTACATCCAGGAGGAGGAGAGAAGGACCCTCTGCTTCTCAGACACTTCACGAATCCCTATAGAAACTCTGTGTTTCACTGGGGCCTCAGAGTCCTCCTGTGAGTACTCCATGTATGATTGCAGATGAGGAAGCAGAGAGCCTAGAGAATCTTAAGGGATGATTTGGCAGCCAGATCTAGAAAAGACTTTCCTTACTTTGGTCGAAACTCAGTCCCATGGCCCACCTGGATGTGGAATATAGCAATATGTAAGGAAGAGGGTGTGGAATGTAGCATCAGTCAAGGAAAAGGAAAACATGAATTTCAAAGAAAACTAGTCACTGATGTCCAGGAGAGAAGGAAGATAATGAATGTTAGTGGAATGTTGACCAGAAGATTGGTGTTGAGTTTTTGCACATTAGTTCATTTAATCTGGTCTAGACTTTGGGTGCTCTTGTTCCCATGTTGGTATTTTCTGCCTCAATTCCAAATAGAAGGTAAAATGGAAACAAGGATATTTCTTATTTTCCATTTCTCGCCTAAGACACATTTTAGATCTAAATGGACTCATTAAGCCAACCCCATCTTCATTAATTCATTTAATTATTCACTTCATTACTAGTGTGATTTCCTCAACCTAAGTCATTTTCTTGTCTCTTTTGAAATCCTGTAGAGTCTACAGGTTATTAAGAGTCAATTTCTTCATCTATTTTTAGAATTCCCGCCCCACCTCCAAATAAATCATTTTAATTTAATCGATCAGTTCTTGGTTGTAAGCAACAAAAAATGGTTCTAGTTTACTATCAGGAAGGGAATTTATTGAAAGAACATACATGCGTTCATAGACTACAAAATGCAAACAGCAGAACCAGACTTGAAAAACATCTAAGAGACTTCCAGTTATAGGTGGTAGATTGGGCACATGTTGCCGGTTTCTTGACTGGAGCCAAATAGTTCTTCCTGGCAATGATCTCTGTGATGCTTACCCTCTGGCCTCTTAGTTTTGCCTTCTGAGTTGCCTTCTTTTCCATAGGAAATAGCCCATATTACAACTAAGTGGTTTTCTCAGTCTGCTTTCTGACTCCAAGTCAGAAAAGTGAAACTATCACTAGACACAGATGATACATATAGAAAACCCAAAAGACTATCAGAAAGCTATTAGAAACAATAAATGAATACAGCAAAGTGGCAGAATACAAAATCAACATACAAAAATCTATTGTATTTTTACATGCAGGCAATGTATGAGAAGAAGAATAAATTAAGAAAACAAATCCATTCACAAAGATTCAACTAGCTTGGAATTAATGTAACCAAGGAGTATGCAATAAATACTACAAAACATTATTTAAGGAGTTATCAATAGATGGTGACATAAGGAGATGAGAGGTCATCTCATACTCATCAGTGGGGAGAACAAATAACCCAAATGGCTATACTACCTAAAGTGATAAAAAAATTTAATGCAATTCCCATCAAAATACAACAATATTCTTCAAATACATTGAATGAAAAATAACAAAATCTGTATGAAACTGTAAAAGGCCTTGAATAGCAAAAATAATACTGAGAACATAACAGGGAACTGGGGGAGCACAGTTCTCTGTCCCAGGCCACAAGTCACAATGAGCAAACAGGAGATAAACAGGGCGGCAGCACGTGTTATTATAAATTGGTTGCTCTGGGAAGAGTGAAGCAGGCACTTGTGGCAGGAGTCCTTATCTAAAAGTCTAGACTTCAATTTGAGTGGGGTTGTGTTACTGTAAAATGCCTAGGCGGCAAGAGAAAATTATGATTTTCTCTTCCTACACTTCCAGCTACTAACTTGTGTATTAACTTGAACAAATCACCATGTTGGGGGGAAATGATGTCTTGAACAAACTCCACAGATAGGTTTCTACGGACCCCACTCCCACCTCAGACCAAAGAGATCCAAGACCTCAAGGATTACAAATCCCATAATGTGAAGCTTGCTGGGAACTGAAGGTGGAATTAAGCAGCCAGGTTTGGTATATGACCAGACATTTGGGCTTTGGGGGGGGGGGTCCTGGCTGTTCACCAGGTTTTAGTGGGCCATTGGGATTCCAGCTCAGTGGAACTCGTAGGACGCATTCACCAATTTTTTCTCTTTCTTTTTTTCCCCTTGAGTTGTTCTTTTTTATTTCCCCTCCTTTTGTCAATAAACCCTTTATTAACTTTATTGTGTGTTCCTGCAGTTGAGTCCCTTTTAAGCGCACGGGTGAAGACCTACAGTCAGGCACCCCATTTTATATCGGGGCTTCCCTGTAACAACTGTATCTTCTGCTCCCTTATTTCCTCTTAGGTAAAATATAAGGGTTGGAATGGATTTGTTTCTCCCTTTGCAAGAGTGCCCCCACCTCGGCAGTGGGGGGACATGCTGGGGTAGGGGGGTGGGCAGTGGGGTCTCTGAGCACCACGCCACAGCACAAACCTGGTTTGATGGCTGACCTTGGCACAAGCTGAGTTTGGGTTTTGAAAAAAGCAGTGGTGATTTTGGAGACTGTGCAAGGCAGGTTTAAACCTGGCTGGCGCCATGCAGATATAGCAGAGCTGGCCTGCCCTGCTCCCCTACGGGGGCCCAACCTCAGTGCAGGTAGTTTTCATGGCCGGTGAGGTTCCAGTTTTAGAGATCACATGGTTTTGTAAATGAACTAATCAGATTTGAGCTGGCACCAGCACCAGTCAAGTCTTGCAAACAGTTGGTTTTGTAAACAGACCAGTCAAATTTGAAAAGTGGCTGCCCTGAAGGGGATAGAAGTGGGGCTTAGACAGCTTCAGACTGTCCTTGTTCCTTGTCCAGACTCTCTTGGAAAGATCTTTGACACAGACCCTCAAGACCTCAAGGCCTTTGAGATCTTCGCATCTGATTTCCACTTCAAATCCCCATCTAACCGATGGTCCTTCCCTCAGTCCTGTCTCTGATATCACCTGCTGACTGGCACCACTGGCTGGCATTTCTGAGAGAGCTGTAAACTGGTGCCTGGTGCCCTGTCACTGCCTCTAAAAGAGGCAGTTGGCTTGTGGCATATCTAAGCACTGTAACACTGTTGGGTGATCCTTGTCACCTGCCAACTGGTGCTGACTGGCACTGCTGAGCTGTGTCTGGCCACTTCTAAAAGCTGTCCACTGCTTCTGATCTTCTGGCACCATCGCCTGACACTACTCTCGCCTCAAGGACACCCGGCACTGCCTCATGGTACTGCTGCTTCCAATGCTTTCTGGTCCAGCTTCCGGCTCTGTCTGGCCTCCAGATAGGTTGACCTGGCCTCCACTGCTGCCTGTGGTAGTGTCACCTCAGCAGCACCACCTGTAATTACCTCCAGCTGCCACCATGAGTTGGGTCCTGGACCACCATTTACCGGTGTGCCACCAGCTCCAGGCTCACATCAGAGGGACAGTGCCATCCCACACGAGCAGCCTTTGGTGTAGATTATTAGACACGTGGACACTCTCTGGGAAGGATAGCCAGCTATTTGTTGCCTTAGAAACTTGTTGTTTTCTCCCAGTTTCCCCTTTGTTAATAAATCCCATTGTTTTTGCACCTTGAATCTGAGCTGTGTCTTACAGTTGTAAGCACATAGGTGAGGACTCATTAGCTGTGGCCTCCCCTAGCCTTTGCGTGGTTTCACATTCATTAAAAAGCTGTTTATTGAGACTATTTGCCATAAATCCTGTGCATTCAAGGGTAACACAGTTCATGCCTTCAAGGCGCTCAAGTTTCATAAAAGAGACAGGAGAAGCAGTTGAAACACAACTAGATTGGTTGGGGGGCAGGAGGATTTCTGAAGGAGTGTCCAGGGCACCCCGGGGAGGCTTGGGAAAGGCTTCATAGGGGAGGTGATGCTTAAAGCGTTGACTCTTGAGGCTCCTTCAAGTACACTAGAATCTTTCCTTCTTGAAAAACAGACATTGGGTGAAAATAAGGAAGAATCTTCTAAGAACTACAGACAAAATAACAGACTCCAAGGAAAGCCCCTGGAGGAACCTCCAACAGGCTGTGGCAGTGCAGCGGCCCAGAGGGTCTGCCAAGTGTGCGTGTGAGCTGGAGGGCCAGTGCCTTTTTGGTTTTTTTTTACGTAAAGATCAATGTAGACACTTGAGTCACACTTGGCGATGTTGGGAGAAGTGGCACTAGTGTGAACCTCTCACACCAAATCTGAGTTAAACCTCACACACAGACTCCTTGTGCCATCTCAGGTGACAAGCAAAAGGCAATGGAAGTGGTTCAAGTGTCATAATTACTTTTATTCTGCTCTCCCATCAGTCATGAACCAGGACCAGGAGGGAAGGTCAGGGAAGGGAACAGGCATGAACCCCAGGGAACGTGGAGGAGCTGAGGTTCAAGGATTTCAGTCTGAGGCTATGTCTCTGCATTCAGACACAGGGGAGAAAGCTCTGGGGCCAGGTGGCAGGGGCAGTTTCCAGCGGATGGGTAAATAGTGTCTGAGAGACGTGACAATGGTTGAACTAAGGGGAACAGCAGGGGATGATGATGAGAGAGGCCTAGGGAGGTCAAGAAGGACTGGGAATGAAAGTCAGTGGCCAGATCCTGCCTGCAACCTCCGGCCTTGCAGCTCCTGCCCTTCTACCTTGCAGAACCAGGTCCTGCGTTTCCTCAGGCAACCACTGAGGGGCAGCAAAGTGCTGGTGTAAATTCCCAGCCCACTGGGAGAGCTGCCAGGCCCTGGGATTTGTCTCCAGGTGGGCCAAGGTGGGAGAGGCAGAGCCTTTTGGAATAAGGTGTCTGTCTGATCCTGAGTCCCTTGGGAGCAGAGGGTAGAGGAACCAAGATTTCTGGGGCGTCCCCAGGCGATAAAGGAGCCACCCACCCATGCACGTGGGACTTGGAGCTGCCAGCCAGGGACTCCCTTGTGCCTCCAGGCTCCCAGTCTGTAATCCCCAGGAGAGGAGCTCCTGGTCTGTCTTCCCCTCCTCAGGAGGCCTTCAACTTTGCATCACAGATGGTCAGATTCCTGGCAGCCTCTAGCTTTATAAAACTCAAACTTATTCCTTCTGGGCTCTACCCCACCCTTGCCAAAAATGTGAGGGGCCAACAGGGCACCCCTCCTCCTCTGCAGCTTGGGACACCCACCCAGTTTCAATTTCTCAGTTTCTTGTAATCTTGCATTCCTGTTCCCCGCCTTTCCTCCTTCCAAGTCCCATCGAGATGTTTCCAGCTCCTCAGAGCCTGATGCAGGTGGAATGTAGGAGTCTCCATGCTGGCTCTGCAAGCAGCTCAGTGTGGCCAGGCCCCACCTTGGGCCCGGAGCGGAGGCTCTACTTGAAGATGGCCCAGAGTCACTTCTGTAACATTGCTCATGGCTCAGGGTCTGCCTCCCTCAAACTTTTGGGGCTCATTCTTGGATAAACCTCTCAATCCCCAGTTTCTACAAAAACTGTTTGTGGAAGAGGAGGACTTGGACAGGTGGATTCTGGGAAGCATGACCAGGGCCGAGGCTGAGAGTTGAAGGGTGAGGGGTGGAGGCAGAAACCCTCAAGAACTGAGGCCAGAGGTTAGGAAAGGGACCAAAGCGATGATGGGAAAATGGGTTCTCAGACAGCAAGAAACATTGGCGTAGAACCATGAGCCTGTTGGCAGTAAGGCTGGAAACCAAACCCAGAATCTTGCCTCCAGCTTGTGTCTGGAAGGTGGGAACTACAGAGTGTAAAATCTGGTGGTGGTAGCTGCGGGGGTGGGGTGGGGGGGAGCAATGGAAGACCAGGGGACAACAAATTCCCAGAGATGGGCTTGACCGCCAGGCTCACTCTAGGCCCTCCACGCTGCACTGTCAGATGTATGACAGCACCAAGCCCTCACCACCTCAGCTTTTCCCTCTGCAATGGAGCTGTGCAGGGCACAGCCTTTGTAGGATCACTGTGATGGATTAATATAGACTAGCACACAGTAGGCATCCTACCCACGCTCCCAGCTGCCTTTATCTCACACACACCACCACCATCTCTTGTCTCAAATACCAAGATGGAACAAAACTTCAAATGCTTTTGCAATATTCTTGAATGCTGGGAATAGAAAGGTTGGAGGAGGGGGAACAGAGAGATAACATACCTAGCCACCCTCCCACTGGCCTACAGAGCCCCCGGCATAGGGAGAGAGAATCAACCCTGGAGGGAGAGGCCAAGAGAGGGTCCAGGTTCAGTTATCCACTCTGAACCTCCTTGGCCCCACCCAGTAATTTTCCACTGGCCCAGAGCTGGCTGCTCACAGCTGCTGGCTGGCGCTCCCCCTCCCCACGGGGCCTGCAGGGGGTGGGGGTGGCTGACGCACACCCTGCCAGGAGATCTCAGCCCCTAAAGGCTGATAAGGAGGCCCAGATCTCATCACATGGAACCTGCTAGAAGGACTGGCCCTGGTTGTTAACATCAGCTGGACAGCTTCCAAATTGGATTGTTGAGATAAGGAGTGGAGGGGGCTTAGGACTCTTGGCTGAGTGGCTAGAGAAGAGAAGCTAGGAGAAGGGACATGGGTACTGCCGAATGACACCTGTTTGCTGACTGGGGAGAAGTTGGCAAAAGGGAACATATAGGGGAGGGTTTGGGAAACAAGAAAGGTCTTGGGGAAGGCCTGGGGGCAGAGAAGGATTCCCTCCAAATGGGGCTGACTTGACTAAAATAGTCCTCCTGACCTCAGAACACCCAGTCCACTAGGGCCCAAGTCTTCTCTTAGCCTCAGGCCTGTAAGGTGAGAGGATGTAGGTCTCAGTCCTGCGAACCCCAAAGACCTCCCAGATGGATGCGGGTGAATGTTGCAGAAGCCAGGCCTCCCAGTTGTCTGTCCTGCCCCCACCAACCTTAGAGTTCTAGGACAGCCTCCCGTTCACAGCAGGCTCTCCAGCCCCCAACTCCTGGCCCAATAGTGCTCTATCATGACTCAGCAGGGTAGACCAAGGCAAGTGCAGATGGCACTGCTCCCTGCCCCCTCCCATTGTTCTTGGCTCTAGGGTTCAAGTGCCTAGAAAAAGTAACTTGTACTAGAGCAGAGACAGCACGGGGAGTCTCGGACAGTCTGTCCATCCACCTTCCCCACTGCAGAGCTCCCTTTCCTCATCTCCTAGCTGTCTCCCGGTCTTCCTTGCAGCGTGTCAGTGCCTGGCCTGGAAGGAAAAAGAAAGGGGTGGACTGGACATGGCAGAGTACGTCAAGGTCACACAGGTGTGGCAGCCTAGGAGGAGTGACTTTGGGGGTGTGGGCCTCAGTCAGGCTTCCTGGGATCTCTCTCCCACATCTGACATGCTGCTGGGCTCCGCCCACTCATCTCTGGTGTCCTCGAACCCAGAGAAGACTCCACCTTGACTATGGCGGTTTTGGAGATGTGGCTAGGGGAAGGGGCACGTGGGGACTGGTGCGGTCTTGTTCCACAGGGCCCCAGATGGCATAGGGTCAAGCTGCAGGGGGTGGGGTGGGGGCAAGGCTGAGGGAGAGAGTGGGTGGCCACAGGCTGGGCTGGCAGCTAATTTTATATCTGGGCTTGCAGGAGCACAAGGAGGGTCAGAGAACCAGCAAGGGACATTTGCTGAAGGAAGGAGGGAGTGGGAAGGACTCCTCAATCCCGGTTGGTGCCAAAAAGCTGCAGGAAGAACGTGAAGATGTAGATGATGTCTAGGTAAATGTTGAGGGCTCCAAAAATATACTCCTCGGGGCTCAGCGAGTGGCGTCGGTTACCCATCAGCAACTGGGTGTCAAATGCCAGGAACTGAGGGAAGGGAAAAGAGAGAGAAGTCAGAGAGTCCAGTCACTGTGGGGACCCAGTCCCCACCCAGGGCCATCAGCTGCTGCCTGGCTGCACTGTGACAGCCTGGAATCTGGAACTTGCCCAACACCTTCCATCCCTAATCAGCACCTATTTACTGAGTACCTTCTATGTGCCAGGCACAGGAAAACAGAAAAGAACAAGACAGACAAGATCCCTGACCTTGAGCTTGGAGTCTATGGGGGTGCAACTTAGAATTACTAAAAAAAAACAAAAACAAACAAACAAACAAACAAACAAACAAAAAAAAACCAGCTCTAGGGCCTCCCTGATGGTGCAATGGGTTAAGTCGTAGCACTATGAAACCAGCAGCAGTCACTGCAGCACGAGTTCAATCCCTAGCCAGGGAGCTTCCCACATGGCGCAGCAGACCTCTCCTACCTCCCCCACTGCTCCCCTCAGCAGTGTGCTTCAGGCAATCTGCCAGTTCTGCTCCCTGCTCTGTCTCTGGTGAATCCTCTCACCACCCCCACACCTCTGGCCTGCACCCCAGTTCTCGTATGCATATATAAATAAATCTTTAAAAAAAAACAGCTCTAAAATGGAATCATTCACGCTGTACCCCCACCCAGACTTAATACCCATGCAGTTTCAGTCTCTCTCGGAAGTATAATCCTAAACAAATCAATCTGGAGTTTCCATTCAACACCAGTGAGGTCACCTGAATGATGAGAATCCCCCCACCTCTTGGGGAAGGAGGCTGTACCTGAAATAATCTTTTCTTAAGCTAATAACTTGCCCCACTCGCTTTCTGTCCATAAATTTTAGAAGCCTTTGCAGTGCCTAGATAGGATGCAAATTCGTGAATCCTTTCATAAAAGCAATTAGATCTCTACATTTGTGGATTTTGTTTTTTTAACAGTATGATAAGTACAACCAAAGAGAAGTAGGAAGTACCACAGGGGGCCTGTAACAAGGCACCTGGCCTGGGTGGGTGTGACAGGGAGTTAGGGGAGGCTTTCTGGAGGCTGGGACCTCAGGAGATCTCCAAGCTGAGGCCCAGGCTTCTTGCCCTTCCCTCCCCTGTTCTCACATAGGGGACAAAGCTTTGAAGAATAGTGGCGGGGAGTGGGCATTAATTACATGCTTTACAGAACATCAGCCCCCTTAGTCATAGCAACGTCCCTATTGAGCAGGGATTCCACCGTTTCTAGAGAAAATCAAGGTCCAGAGATAGGGAGCTTCACGGGTGAGTTCCAGCCTCCTCCATTTGCCCCTGCTGTGGGGAATTCCACACTCTTCACATCGTTCCCCTCACCTGGAGGACTTTCTTAGGTTTTACCAGACTAGCAACCCTCATTCATCCTTCAAGCCCCATTCAAGTGTCACCTCTTCTGGGACACAATTACACAGCTGGCAAGTGGCAAAGCCAGAATGTGAACTCAAGTGGCTGGCTCCAAAATCCCCACTCTTAACCATTCTGCTCTGCTGCTTCTGGGTAGCTCCCAGTTTAATGCGTCTGCACCCAGGAAAAAGGGCCTCCCCAGGGTGCCTTCTTGGCCTAATGCACTATGACCAGTAATTCCCTTGCAGATAACTCCTCGCTGCCCCCCTACTGCCCTTCAGACCTTCTCACGGTCTACACCAACTCCCACTCTTCCCACTTAGCTTTTCTCTGGGGTCCAAGCTTAGCGAGCAGCAATCCCAGAAGTAGCATATGACACTTAATAGGACTTTTCTGGGAGAAAAAAAACCCAAAAAGTTCTACCAGTGCTTCAAAGGTTTGAACTGGTCTACATGGGATAGAATTCCTTTCATCCATTCTCACTCTTGTTAACTGGGTTGTGCCCAGCTCTTCCGCTATTTGTGTGTGGAAGACATGTGTTTCTTGGGTCCTCGGAAATATTCATTATGCAATAAATAAATATGCAGAGGCTAAGAGCTGGTGCCAGTGACTTGAGAGCTGCAGACACAGCACCCCATGCATGCCTTCAGTGTTTGGGGTTTAATGGGGGACACTTAGATGATTACAATAAAGCCTGGTAAATGCCATAATCGGACTTGATTAGAAAGGAGGAATGTATCCCAGGAGCGATGACACTTTACTTGGTGCTTGAGGGATGAGTAGGAGTTTGTAAGGCTGATATGGGGGTGAGGGCCTGGTATGAAAGTGTGGAACCCCGTGAGACAGGCACAGTGGGAGAGGGAGGCAAAGTTTGTGCCAGCTTCCTTTCCTTCACCCCAGGCACTAACTCCCCAATTCCAGGACCCAGTCTTCATGAAATCGATTTAGCTGAACACTTCAAGAATCCTACCTCAGAGCCAATGCCCTCAGTGCACAGGGAGCTGGATGTTCTGGGAGGGATCAGCCCCAACACGTGGGCTATCAAGACATGTCCCTCTCAAAGGTAGGAAGGCAGTGGGGGTAGTTATGAGTGCGGGCTTGAAAGTCAGAGCAACTTGAATTCCAGTTTCAGCTCTGTCACTCACTAGCTCTGCGACCCTGGGCAAGGTATTTAGTCTCTGAACCTGTGCGTCTACATCTATAAATGGGAGATGAGTGTGCTTGCCTCCTGAGGTGGTAGTGAGAGTGAGATAATGCGTGCAGGGCGCCTGGCACGCTGCCTGACACATGGTGAGCCCTAATGAATGGTGGCTATTAATGTGCTTATTGTTATTATTGCAGAAGGAGAGGTGCCTCTTGGGACATGTGCACGCTGCTGCTGGGACGCAGCATCTCCCGCAGCTCATCAGGAGGCAGAAATGTTACTAGCGGACGCGGCATGGCCTTAACAGACAGAAGACTGAGAGCCTTAGTCAGGGCTGAGGGGCTTGGGGAAGTGTCTGGGACCCCTGAAGCAGCAGTGTTGAGAAAAGGGAGCTTGAGAACACAGCCTGTTCCCTCAGGAACCATCACTCACTTGACCTCAGTGTTCTCATCTACAAAATGGGGCAGTAATAATGACCACAGCGGGGAAATAAATGACAGTGAATATGGCATTAGGTATTCTTCTTTGGTACCACTACGCTCCATTCTACTCTGTTCCTTCTGAATTTGATTTGAATTCCCAGGTAAATTTTCCTCCTGTAAAGAGAATGAGCCAGGAACAGGGCTGACTCCAATGCAACAGGCTGCTTAGCAGCCACAGCTGCCAACATTAGTTAATAAATTGTTGCTCTGGCTTATCAGTCAGTAACTTGCCTGGTTGATTTTCCAGAGCCTGGTCACCCATGAGTGAGTTAATGAAACTTAATCTCTCAACCTGGAAGACTTGGGCTTGAGCAGGTCTGGGGGTGGCCCCTGCAAGGAGCACCCATCCAGGAGGCTGCCTAGGCCAGCCAGCTGGCTTTTCCCTTGGAGGAAAGAGGAATGAGCATTCTCTGCTCCTCCCTTGGCCAGTGGCCACGGATGCTTATTTACCTGGTGTTATCTGGAAGCCAGCCCCAGACGAACTGCACTGCCTGAAACATCACTGCAGCCTCCTGCCTATGAGTCAGCCCTGTTTCATTCACTGGGCATCCACTGTATTCCAGGGAACTTGTCAGAGAACTGACAGTGGAATGAGGGCAAAAGACATTATCGGAGATTACATTATGAGCAGATACTCATTATAGGAGAAAGTAACCTATAATCTTCTTGGGTAATGATATGCATTGTTAACTAGTGTCTTTGTGGACAGCAGATCTCTGGGTTAGCATCTGGTCAACAGCTAAGATCTCAGTTGTTTGCGAACACCTAAAAGGGCAGCAGAGACTTGACTTAACTGACCACAAGACCCCGCAGGAGCAGCACTTGGCTTGGGATAAGAGGCAAGTGTGGATGTGGGCTCCGATTAGGTCCTTTCACACACTAATCTTTATCTCATCTCCCTTGTCCAGCATGCCCCAGGAGGTGGATGTTATTATCACTCTTTTGTATTTCAGCAAAAGAATCTCAGAACAGGTAAATGACTTGCTGATGGTCACTCATACAGCACTGGAGCCAGGTCGTTTGCTTCCTATTCTGATAGAGAGGGGTTTGAACCCAGGTCTGTGTGATTCCCCAGTCGTGTTCTGAGCACTCTTCCACACTCGCCCTCCCTCATAGGAGCCACACGTGGACCCCTTCACCAAGGGCACACACTGCCCCTTGTATCCTGGCCCAGCCAGGGGGCAGGCACAGAGGGCAGAGGAGACAAAGGTAAGCTACCTTGTCCACACTATCGGTCCGGGCCCCTCGGCCACACACTTGATGACGTGACCCTGCTGAATTCAGGACCTAGGTTTGTGTCTGTTGTCCTTTCAGAGGGCATGTGGGGGCCAGGCCCCGGGAAGGCCTCTGGGAAAAGTCAACAACAAACAGACACTGAATACAAAAAGCTGGGGCTATGGTGTGTTGAGACAGCATAAAAAATAACACGTGGACCGACGTGTCTGTCCTACAGAAATGCCTGCGTAGGCGCACAAAGCCGCACACCCACAGCTGTCCACTGCAGTGGCCTAACAGCGAAAAACTTCAGACTCCGTCAGCTAAGGGGCAGCTAAATGGACTGTGAGAGCCGGATGGAGGCAGACGCCACGCCGCCACCTGCTATTATGAGGAGAAAACCAGTGGTGGAAAAATCCATATCCTATGATCCCCTTTATGTAACAAACCTCACAAAACTCTGTCATAGGAGCCTGTAGATAGCAGATAGCTATGAAATGCAGATAGAGGCCTGGAGCAGAGACAACTGACCCGGGCAGTTATTAACACTGGGGAGGACAGGGCTGGACGTGATCAGACAGCCTCTTGCTTTATCTACATTCGTCAAGATTTACAAAAATGAATAAACGTCTAGTCATGTCATTTGACTAGAAAACTTAAGAAAAGGGGTTAAAGTAACACAAAAGAGGTCATGAACTCTTTCATCTGATGAGCACTGTAAGCCTGGCGGCCATGTAGCTTAGAGCCAGAGGCAGAGAGGATGAGACTTGCCCACTTCACTCAGCCAAGAGGAAGCTCAGGTCTCTTCCCACAGACCCCACTCTTTCCACCATGTGACACTACTTTAGAGTGTGTGTGGTGTATGTGGAGGGGTGGGGGTGGTATGTGTGTATGGTAATTGTGTGGGTGTGTGGTGTGCATGAGGCTAAAGTGTGTGTTGAGCAGGTGGTGTGTGTGTGTGTGTGTGTGTGTGTGTGTGTGTGTGTATGGATGAGAGCACCACAGGCTTCCTGTGGGGATGCAGGGAGTGCTGGGTCCACCTGGTCCTGCCATCACTCTCTGGGTCAGAGGGTGAGCTGGGCTTGGAGCCGAACAGTCCTTGTGCCCTAGGTTGGGATGCAGGACAGGCTGAGGAAAGGAGAGGCACTGGGTAGAGACCAGGGTCTTCTGGAGGCCTTGTACCAATGGAAGATACTGCTCTTGGCTTCACTGACCTGGGTGTCAAAAGTTTAAATGGCGCAGTCACCATCAACCTGCTGCCCTAGGTCCTGGGAGCACCTCTAGGTGAGCCACTGAAGGAACAGGAGCTGGCAGCTATGCCAGCGAGAAGGCTGGGCCAGGATACAAGGGGGCAGTGTGTTCCCCTAGGTGAGGCTCCTACGGGGAGGGCGAGTATGGAAAAGTGCTTCAGAACACAACTGGGGAATCACACAGACCTGGGTTCAAATCTCCCCTCTGATCTTAGGCAAGCAACTACTACTAACAGGTAATATTAATCACCAATGATGTGTGAGGCACTTCCTAAGAGCTTTTCGTACATTAAATCAGTTAAAAGTCACCACATGCTAGGAGGCAGGCATTGTTATCTGCAATGTACAGATAAGTAAACTGAAGCACTGAGGTTACATCAGCCTTCACAGCCAGAATGGGACAGAGATGGACTTGAACTCAGATACCTCGGTTCCAAAATCTGATGCTCTGAATTATGAGACTAACATTTACAATAATAGTAAAAACTACCAATGTAAATGAGAAAATACCATGTTCCAGGGCCTAGGTTGTTCTCTTTCTTCCTTTAATATATTATCTTATTTAATTATGACTTGTGAGGCAGTTGATGTTAACCCCATTTTAAAATGAGGAAATTGAGGCACAGAGAAGACAAGTTACTTGCTCAAGGACACAGAGGCAGTGGGATGAGCTAGGCCTTGGATGTGGGGTGGCTGGGGTGCGCACGACCACAAGAAGAGCCCCACCGGCCCTTGGGAAGCAGTTGTTTCTGGCTTTGCGCTCTCCCCAGAGCAGTGCCTCCTGTCCTCTCTGCCCACAGGGGAGTGTGGACACTCCTCTGCCTGTTCCTCACAGGGACTGAATCATCACCCCTCAGATCCCCACCCTTGGGGCTGGGAAGGGGGGTTCTTTCATCTTTTCCACTTTAGGGTGTTGGTTTGAAGGGCTTGGTTTGAGCAGGGCGTTGGTTCCTGAGGATTAGAGCCTAAGGAAGTGAAACTGAGGCCTGGGAAGGGGACACTCAGTGCTGTCCCCCCCCACCCCAGGAGCAATTTCCAGTCAACACCCCCCCACCCCCACACACACCCTCGGAGGACTCCACTCAACTTTCAAGGGTTTAGGTGAGAACTCGGTGAGGTTTTAGGGTTTTTAGTGGCAGAGGGTGGGTGGCAGAGCAGAAGGTTCACACTTGGTCTTTCAGGCTCACATAAAGCACTGAGACAAAAAGGCCTCTAAGCTCGAAATGAATAAAGACAACTTTTAAATCAAATCAAGCCCCTGCCTTAGATTTATGTGGCCATGTTTACTTTTTGGTGTCTCTAACCATGAGGAAGTTTGGGCACATACCACGGCCCCCACTAGAGCAGCTGGGCGAGGCCTGCCCGCCCCCCCCCACCCCAAGCCCCTCAGATGCTATGGGTTTGGCCAGGGCCGGTCACATTCTGGGGACACAGATTCCCTGTTGGTGCTGGATGGAAATAACTGTCGAGCCTCAAGGTGCAGGATAAGAAGTTCTCTCTGGGTGCTCCGGCAGTGGAGAGAGTCAATCTGCGGCCCTTGCTGGGCCGCTATTTTCCCATTTGTGAATAGGAGAGGGAGAGAGCGTGGAAAGGTTGCTCGGCCAGGAAAATGGAGCTTCCATAGCTTGGCGGTTAACACTCTGCCCGTATGTTGGAATATGGACGTGTGTGGGCGTGTGTACGTGTGTGGTGTGGTGTGTGTATGTGTGGGTGTGTGTACATGGGCGGCATTTGTAATATACGTGTGGTGTGTGTGGTGGAACTTGTGTATCTGTGCTCTCTCTGGGCCTCAGGTCAAGGAAGTCCCTTCCAGCTCCAAAAACTAAGTCTTGGTCCTCCCCTTCCAGGAACCGAGGACAGACAGCTGTTGTTTCCCCTGCTCTCCCATGGTCCCACGCCTGGCACCTCCATAAACAAAGCATTTTCCTGTCCAAGCTTCAGGGTAGGAAGTATCCAGTGCTGTCTGCACACGTTCTCCCTGCCGCACTGCCCCTGACTCCAGGACACGGCAGTGACCTCCGAACTGGCCTCCCCGCCTCTGACCTAGCCACATGGCCTGTCAGTAATCTTCCTTAAAGTGCAGACTATGCTGTTTCCTTCAGTCTTCAAGCTGCCAGGCTGGGCAGAGAGGAGAGAGAGCTGCCGCCACTGGGCCCATCACCGAGTTCCTAAAGCCCTACATTTAGGTCTTTCCTATGTCTCTGGGTTCCTGATTTAGATGGCGGGGAGACATCAGTGTCCCCACAGGGGGCTATCTCTGATCAAACTGCTCCAAGGTGAACATGATGGGGACCAGTTGGCCAGGCCCTCCATCTCCTCCAGCTCTCTCTTCCTGCCCCACCCCTCTTGCTCTGTCCCAGCCCCCCACCTTTGCCTCTTCACCCCAGCCCAATCTAGTCTCATGCTCCCTGCCTGAGCTTTCATGAGCTTCTATAGAAAAGCACCCAAGGAGAGGGCACTAGAGGGGAGAGGAAGATGGGGCTACACCCTAACTTACTCACTTCTCTTGGCATTTGGGTCTGGTGCCCAGTTGTGGGGGGTAATGGGATAGGGTGAGGCAGAAATCCCAAAGGCCTCTTGAGAATCACTAAGTCGAGTTGGGGTGAGGTCTAGGAGGGGCCTGTTACTCACGGCTGGACCGCAGGCCTAAAAAACCTTGGTTTCCCAAACCCAATCTCAGCCTAGCCCTGCTGGATGGGTCCTGTCCCCAAAGATGGGGAGTCCTTCAGGGAGGGGCTGAGGCCTCTATGAGAGTAAACATTCGGTCCTCACAGCCTTTGCAAGGCCAGGCTTGGGGGGTTAGAGCGTGGTTGTCACAGCTCTGGGGCCTCAGCCGGCACTCTGCTCCCCTCTCACACGTCCTCCCTGGGCAGCAGCGGGACGGGATGCAGAATGCAGCCTGTTCTTGTCCAGTGGGAGTGCTGGGAGGGCTCTAGAATTCCCCGGGGTCAGGGCAGGACACCCCAGGATGGGCAGGTGGGTAGGGGTGCTGGGCACTGGTTCTGGGGTGGGTTGGGGGAATCACAGTTTCTACGGGATGGAACTGATGCTGAAACAGGGTCAGACTGAGGTCAGGGACCTTCTGAGTTGGGGTTAATGGAAAGTCCCAGGGACTTTATCCTCTGTCCACCTGAAACTGATAAGAGAGAGGGGACCGAGTTCCATGTCCCCTCCTCAAAGCTCCCATACCCCAGAGGGCCCAGGGCAGCTGCACTTCTTCCCTCCCTTAGCCCAGGTGAGGCAGGGCAGGGGCTGGGGCTGGGGGATGGACACCGTGTGCTCTTGACCTTTGTTTACACAACCTGCAGGATGAGCTCAACCAAGGCCTTGTGTTCATTGCTAATGGGACATTAATGGGTAATTAGACACGTGGTTCCTCCTCCCCATGACTCACAGAGGACTGAGGCAGCAGCACTTAAGTCAACTGTGCAGCCAGCTTTGTTTGCCTTGCTCTGATGGTACCTCAGGAACCTGGCGGGCCTCTCAGGTGTCCACTCATTCTACAGACATCTAGGGGTGCCTACTGTGTGCCAGGCACTGTTCTAGTGCAGGAAATGCAGTGATGAACAAACCAGACAAAAATCCCTGTCTCCTTAATTCTGCTGGAGGGAGATAAGCAAGAAACACACCAGAAACACACATCGTGTGCCAGGGCGTGATAAGTGCTGTGGAGAAAAATAAAGCAGGGGAGGGGAGTAGAGAGTCGAGAGTGGGAGTGAATGCACAGGTGCACAAGACTGTAAACAAAGCACACACTTGCTGGCGGGGAAAGGGGGTTGTGAGCAGACCCAAGGGGACTGGGGAGTGAAGGCACCAAGGTCGGCGGGGAGGGAGCCTGCTGAGCTCCGGAGCAGGGAGGAGGCCTGTGGGGCTGCTGCTGAGTGCCTGATGGGAAGAGAGGAGGCAAGGTCAACAGGGGCCTACAGGAATGATGGCTGAAGACCAAGCCATGATTTGATGGAGGGAGAATCTACCCTCATCTACACTTAACAGGATCACTCCAGTTGCTGCGCACAGACTGGTAGGCAGGAGGGGCCACGCTGCCAGGAATCCAGGTGGGAGGTGATGGTGACATGGACCAGGGAGGAAACATGAAGGTGGAGAGAAGTGGTCAGATGCTAGATAGAAGGTGGAGTCAGCTGGATTTGGTGCTGGGCCAGATGTGGGGCGTGAGGAGAGCAAAGGAGTTGAGGACGTCCCCATACACACATGGGGAAAGACTGTAGAAGGAGCAGGGTTTCAGAGAAAGAGCAAGAACTCTGTTTTATACTTAAGTTTGCAGTGCCTATTAGACTTCCAGATGGGATACTGGAATTCCAGGGTAGAGAGGTAAATTGCAGGGTCATCATCATAAAGGATGGTATTCAAAGTCTGGACACTGAGGTCCCCTTGGGAGTGAGCCAAGAAAGGGTTCAATGGCTCTAGGATTCCCCAGCATGACCAGGGGGCAGGAAAGCCAGGAGGCTGGTGTCCTAGATGCCAGTTGAAGAATAAGCTTCTGAAGGGAAGGAATGAGTGGTTGTATCAAATGCTGCTAAGCATCCAGCAAGAAGAGGACTGAGAAATGACCATTAGATTTAGCAGCATGGAGGCCACTGACGACCTTCGTGAGAGCTTCTTAAAGAGGGTGAAGAGACAATGGGATATTAGCTTCTTGTCAGCTGTATGACAACAACAAAAACCAAACAACCCCATTAAAAAATGGGCAGAGGGTCTGAATAGATGTGTCTGAAAACACATACAGCTGGCCAACAAGCTTGTGAAAAGCTGCTCATTATCGATTATGATTATCGAAATGCAAATCAGAACCACAATGAGGCATCACCTCATGGCACTTGTGAGAATGACTATTATCAAGTTGATAATAAACAACAAGTTTTGGTGAGGATGTGAAGAGAAGGAACCAGGTACCCTGTGATGGGAATGTAGACTGGTGCAGTCCCTATGGAAAATACTACGAAGGTTCCTCAAAAAATTAAGCATCGGGGCCTCCCTGGTGGTGCAAGGAGTTAAGTCTCAGCACTATGAAGCTATTAGCAGCCACTGCAGCCCAAGTTCGTTCCCCAGCCAGGGAGCTTCCCACATGGCACAGCAGACCTCTCCTGCCTCATCCACTGCTCCCCTCAGCAGTGTACTTCAGTAGATTCACCTGTTCTGCTCCCCACTCTGTCTCTGGTGAATTCTCTCACCACCACCCCTCACACCTCTGGCCTACTTCCTAGCTCTTGTATGCATAAATAAAATAAATCTTTAAAAAATTAAGCATAGAATACCATATGATCCAGCTCTCCGTGTATTTATCTGAAGAACATGAAAACTCTAATCCTAAAAGCTATCTGCATCCCCATGTCCACCGCAGCACCATTTATAATAGCCAAGGCATGGAGACAACCGAAGGGCCAACCGATGGACGGTGGATAGAGAAGATGTGTTGTGCTGCACGACGCACTAGTAAGCCATAGAAAGTGATGAAACCTTGCTGGCAGAATGGATGGATCTAGAGGGAGTGATGCCAAGTGATGTAAGTCAGGAGAAAGATAACTAAGGTATGACTTCACTCATAGGTGAAAGAAAAAGAAACCGAACCAAACAAATGCAAACTCTTCAATTATAGGACCCAAATGGAGGTCACCAGAGGGGAACTAGGAAGGGAGGGGCATAAACTGTATGGTGGATGGAAACTAAGTATTTGGCAAGAATCACAACGAACTGTATATAGATGCTGAGTTGAAATGCTGTATACCTGAGACCTGTCTAATGTCACAAACCAGTGTTACTTCAATAAAAATTTTTAAAATGAGAGAGAGAATGGGAGAAGCGCTGGGATAAGAGACAGGAGAAGGAGAAGAGGAGAGGAGAGAGGATGTATCATTTACTAGACGTTTTGCTCTGCATGGAGGAGATTAAGGGCTAAGAGGGTCAAAAGTTTTGTTTTTCTTTGTGTTTCTTTTTGTTTTTTCTTCTGGTAGACATTGCAGCCCATTTCTATGTTGACAAGAATAAGCCGCTAGAGAGAGCATCACTGATGCTGGCGGTGGTGGTGCTGGTGAGGAGGATTCCAGAGAATTGCTGGAGAACCCTCCTCAGCCCCTCCCCACTTTAAGCCAACAGAAGTGTCCTCTTTGAGGGGAAACACTGGGCACTGGAAAGAGCGCCTGGTGGGCATAGGGCACCTGGGTCCTTTCCTAACCAGCAGCGGGACTTTGTGCCAACCCCTTAACACCCAGGGCTTCCGATGTGGAAAACACCTGTGCTGCCTCCCTCCCGGGATTATGGTAATTGGCATGAAAGTGCTTTGTAAAATGTAAAGGGTGGAACAGAGGATTATTAAGCAAATTTAGAGATTGCTGCTCATCCAGCCCTACTTGCATGCAGGGGGCCGCACTCACCAGTGTAAACACGCCTGCTCCCAGCACGGCATACACGGCGTGGAGCCAGGGCACCTGTGGGCAGATGCAAAGTGAGTTTAGGCGCTGAGGCTGTGGGGTGCTGCTGGGCAAGGAGTAGGGCTCTGCCCAGAAGCTGAAAGATGTGGGATAGACCCCCCAAACTGGGAGCCTTCCTCACCTGCCCAGCCCTCCCCAGCAGCCCTTCAAAAGCCCACGGTCTGAAGGGTCTTGATTCTTTGTGTGCTCAGGGTGGGTGGGGGAACCCCAAGATAACCCTGATCATGGAGGGCTGGGAGCTCCAGCCAACCTGGTCTTCCCTTCACACTGCCCCAGGCTCAGGCTGGATGAGGGTGACTCATCCTGTGGGAGCCCTGCCATCCCCCCAGCCTGGGTCTGGTCTGAGGCTGCTCCCTCCCTTCCCAGGGGAAGAGCAAGTAGCACTGAGGGCCGCATTCCTGTCTTTCATGGGGTCTGTCTGTTTGTCTGTCCAGGTGTTTCCCAGGCTCTGCCTGTGTAGGTTAGGGGAGCATGTAGTCAGGGACAAAGGGGTGGTGGGGAACCATCTGGGGTCCCTGTCAATGGTGCAGGATTGCCTGCAGGGGCTAGAACAGTGCCCCTTCCCACCTTCAGCCCTTCCACACACCCCTCTGTGGGCACCCGGCTGTGTGTGGGAACCCCATACGAAATGCACACTAGCTGTGTCCTCCGCAGGGCCTTTCCCCAGGAGATTCCTGGAAACATGGGTATTCCATCCACCTGACAGAGTTAATAAAGGGTTCTTTGAAGTTCTGGCCCCTTCCTGTACCCACCCCCACCCTAGATACATAGAGTGCCCCCAGCCCCCTCCGGCCACTCCCTTTGTCAACAGGATCCTAGGAAGAGCCAAGGAAATGCTAGAGCCAACCCTGACATCCTGGACCGGGAGTCAGTGCCCAGGCCTGGGCAGGAGGGGTGGGGGCGGGGTGAGAACTGCTCCCAGCCTGGCGGAAAGGCGGGGCGGGGACCACGAACCAAAGGTGGCTGAGGGGAGCCTGGCTCAGATAGAAGCACTGAACCCTTGGCAGGGAACAACACAAGCAGCTCCCGGGTTCTTGGATCCAAACTTCAAGGCCCGGAGGAGATGCCCTCCGTGTGCCCCTCTCCCAGCGGCAGCGCCTGAGCGTCCTAGCGGGACCCCCAGGCTGAGGTTCCGCGGGCCCGTGGGCACGCTGATCAGGCGGAGGTGCGCCCAGAGCCCACGGCCCCTCCATGGCCTGCTTGTCCAGCCAGCCTCTTAGCTGATCCCCCAGGACCTGGGGGTCCCTTCTTCAGGCCCTGTGGAGCTCCAGAGCTCCCTGCTCTACCTGGGGTTTAAAAATGCTCCATTCCCCTCTCAGCCTCACCTCCTGCCCCACCCCCCCCATGAAGCCGGATGTGGCAGGTGCCCGGGCCTGCCAAAAAAAGCCTCCTTGTTTGTTTGCTCATGCTGCCAGCAAGTCCAGGGCAGGTGCCAGGGGGCCTGGACGGGATGGCGAGCTGTGAGCCTTTGGCTCTGGGCCTTCCCTGGAGGGTGAGGAGGAAACAGCACCCCAGGCCCACAGGTAGCCCCTCCCTCCTCGTGGGGCCAGCCAGGAAACCCAGAGACTCACGTATTGGAAAGGCAGGAGGACGGCCAGGATGAGGCCACTGAAGAAAAGGGTCATGAGCAGCACGAAGAGCACACCCTGGCAGGAGGTGAAGTCGAACTGCAGGGACAGGATGGGTGTCAGCTGCTGGACCCCCAGGCCTGCGAGGGACGGCCTGGCCCTCCCTCCTGGGGGCCTGACCAGGCAGGATGCTGGCCAGAAGGCTGAGGCCCATACAGTCCTACCTGTGCTCACACCCCCCCAGGTGGCTCCCCAGACCCTCCCATCTACCGCTTTTACTTTTCTCCAGCCAGGCGATCCCAGATTGGAGCTCCCACCTCCTCTGCCCTCCCCAGCCCGGAGGCCCCGAACTGACCTTGGTCTGGAAGCTGAAGAGCGTGACTGAGAGGCAGACGAGCGCCGTGATGCCCAGGCACAGCAGCACAGACGTGGTGTTGTAGTAGCTGCAGGTCCCCCGGGCTGGGGTCAGCTTCCAGGCAGGGCCTCTGCAGCCTCCTCCCCCACCTCTTTCCCAGGCCCACCCCCTCTGGCAGGACCTGATCTCCGACCTGTGCCCCCCATCTTTTAACCCCCTTTCCCAGAATCTTCCCTCTTCCTGCTTCCCCAGTTTTTCTACTGGGCCCTGCTCTCTCCAACTTGCTCAGTCTTAAAATCCTGTTAGAAGGATATTGAAGAGGTGAGAACGGGGGCAGGAGGGGCTGTGCTGGCGCCTGGCAGGGATTCCGCGCTGAATGAGCAGGAGTCTGGGCACTCATGAGCTGTGGCCTGAGGAGCCCCTTGTCCTCCGTCCTACAGGCCCTACAGGCTGTGTCCCGCAAGGTCACCTGCCTGCCTGGCCCTCCTCTACCCGAATGCTCCCAAGAGGGATGGTATTCAGGGGCAGCTCCCCGCAGGGCGTGGCCAGTCCCCTTTACCTGGACAGCATCCCAGTGAGGTAGGCCATGGACAGGGTCTGAAAGAAGCAGCAGGATGAGGGATTGCACAGCAGAACTCAGACTTTGGGGGTTCCAGACACCATCAAGGTCCAGCCCTTGCACATATTCCCCGAACGCTGAGTCAGCTTTGCTCACACACTTATTTCCACCACATGTGCCTTGGAAAGGAGCGTCCCAGCAGCCAGCGTCAGCAGCTTTTTCTTTCTTTTACTACCTGCCTCTTCCTCCCTTTCTAAGGGTTCTTCCTTCCCCCTCATCATTACCCATGTTCTACAGTGCCATGTACAAATCTCTTAAAAACAAAATCACGGGCCTCCCTGGTGGAGCAACGGTTTAAGCACAGCACTATGAAATTATCCAGAGCCACTGAGTTCGATCCCCGACCGGGGAGATTCCCACATGGCGCGCTGCTCCCTGTCTCGCCCGCCGCTCCCCTCAGCAGTGGATTTCGGTGGATCCGCCTGTTCTGCTCCCCACTCTGTCTCTGGTGAATCCTCTCACCACCCCAACCCTCTGGCCTACACCCCAGCTTTTGTATGCATAAATAAATAAATCTTAAAACAAAACAAAACAAAATCACAATGAAAAGGGGTAGTGGATGCAGTGGCAAGAGACAGTCCATTTTGGAGAAAGTGGAACGTTTTTTGTAGTAGTGGGTCAAAATGTCCCTGCCTCCTCAGGGAGCCCACACTGGATATCACCAACCCAGGCTTCCAGCCTCTTTTTCTTCTTCCTCCATCCTCACTCAGACACCCCCAGATCACTTACAAAGATGGTCAGGAGAATCAGGTTCCAGGGGAAATGCCTCCTGTAAGGCAAGCACCAGGTTCAGAGGAATGCGGGGGCACCACAAAATAGGCTAGGTCCCTCTGCAGAGAGGGGGGAGGGCTTTGCCCAAACCTAACTCCACACCTTGGGGCCTCTTCTTTCAGTCCTATTCCCATGTACCCCATCTGTCTGTCCACCATCCCCCCACCTCACAGGTGCCAAGTAAAGGAGGGAGGGGCAGGTCTACTGATGGAGCCCAGGGAAGGAGGGGCCCTCTCGGGGCTGCACAGCGCTGGTGGCAGACAGGACGGGGGCCAGACTTTCAAGGTCCTGCTCACGTTCCCACAAACTTGATCATCATACCTGGGTCCAGAACAGCAGGCCAGGGTCAGGTAGGTGGCAAAGAACACAGCACTGTGAGAACAGATGGAGGGGTGTCAGCCAGTCCCCTCTGCAGCCCCTCCACTCAGTCCCCTGCTCATTCTATGCTCTACTACACCTGCCCACAGGTGCCAGGCAAGGTGCTGGAGGGCGGGGTGAAGTGGATTAAAGCCATGGCCAACCTAGGACGTGGCAGTGGCAGAGTGGTGGTCCAATTGCAAAAGAGAAGGTGAATGGATGAGCTTCTACAAATACTGAATTTTGGGTGCCGTGGGAGAGCTACTCCCTTAGACACTATCTTACTACTGCAAAGAAAGGCTCATCTGGAGTCTTCAGCATCCAGGAAGAGTGCGGACGCTCTACAAACATGACCAATGAAGCTCCGTATCTTCTCCATGAAGCATGCTCTGCTCTTCACAGCCGAGGGGCAGTGAGGCCGGGTGCCTGTCCCAGCGTCAGGCAGCTGCCTGATAGCAAAGGCAGCATTAGAACCCAGGCACCTGGCGCCAGTCCTGGTGTATACCCACTGCCCCACACTGCCTCCTGCAGGTCCCTTTGGACCTATCACTCCCTCTAAGGCCCTTGTCAGTTGTTCTATTGTCTGCCTAGCTCACTAGACTGCAAGTTCAGCAGGGGCAGGCAGAGCCCTATCCTGCCTGCACCTGGCACAGTGTGAATTTCTGGATCAGGTGGCCTTGTCCACTGGGAGCCTGGCAGGGAACTCTGGCACAACCCAGAGATGGGGCTTGGGGACTGAGGATTTTCTGGACAGCCAGTGAAGCAGAGGCCAGCCCAAGAGTGGGAGATGAGGCTGACTTAAGGACTCAAGTAAGCACGAGTCTTAGATTGGTGCCACCATCAATGCCCAGTCCCCAGCCTCCAGCGGGCCCTCAGCACAGCACCTGCCATCCTCCCCCAACTCTCCTCGGTCCTCTCCTATCCCCATCACAGCTATTCCAAACCTCCTCCCCCACCCACCACCTCCCAGGCTGCCTTGCTCTCCTGCCTGGTGGATGTCCCGGGAAGATCTAAGATGAGGTGGGGCTCCCCCAGCTCCCTGCCTGCCACCTACAAACTCAAACCTCACCTGGGTGCCCGCTCTTCCTCCTGCCCCTCCTCCCATCCCGAGCCAATGCCCCCAGCCTGGGCTTCGGGCCCCACACCCTCCAGTGGCCCACCATTGCTATTACTTAACCCTTTCTACTGCCATGTCTCCTCCCACACCCTGCTCCTCGGTGTTTTCACCTTTAACCAACATCTTCCTCAACGCTAGCTCCTGCCTCTGTATTCAGGCCCAAAGCCAAGTTTCTTGGAAAAATTGCCTGTTCCGTGTGTCTTTCCATCTCCCGATCGATCCCCGCCCCCACAAACCAGCTCCAGCTCCACGTGACAGGAGCTGGCTTTGCTGCGTCACTGTCATCTCGCTAAGGCCCAGTTGACACTTGTCAGTCCTTATCTAGCCTGACTTATCAACATCTGATCGCTCTGCTGTTTCCCTGGTTCCGAACGACACATTCTTGGGTTTCCTCCTTCCTCCCTGGCCACTCCTTCATAATCTCCTTCAGAGTGTCTCTAAATACGCCTGGTGCCTTCAACACGGGGCCCTGCAGAGTTCATCTCCCTGCACCATCTCCATGGGCGAGCTCATTTCATCAGGCAAATGCGCGTGGTGGCCACACCCCTATCGAAGATTGAGATTTTCCTTCTCAGCCCCAGAGCCGAATATCCAACTGCCTGCTGGCTATTCAGAAACATTCAACAGGTCAGAACCAAACTCACCCCCTTCCCTGTCCGCCCCGCGCCACCTATGGCAGAGGATGTTGTGCGCCCACTGCCACCCAGCCAGAGCCTTGATCCTCGCCCTGCCACACCCAGCTAACTATTCCCCGGGGCTTGATCCTCCTACCCAGGCAGCTCGCAAGTCTGTCCTCTCCGTCCCCACTGTCGCCCTTGAGGGCAGACCACCTCTGGCCATGTGGTCCTCTTGCTCCGGCCCTGCCTTCCACCCTCCACGCTTTGGGCAGAATTGATCAAGTCACTCTGCTGTTTCAGATTCCAGAGCTCCGGCAATGCCCGCGTGATCCACCCTTGCCTCCCTCTCCAGCCTCCCTCACGGCGCTCCACCCCTCCACTCTACTCTCTCATGCCCGCCGCGCCCCCACAATGTGCCCACCACCTTCTCCTGCTGCTGGTGAGGACGCCCGAGGCCTCAAGGGGTTTCCTCTGTGAACCACAGGCAGACCTCAACCGTAGCCTGCACCCCTGTTCCCCGGGCCTGCCCACCCAAACCCCATCCTGGTGGGTCATCTGGAGCGACCTGCGCATTGTGAGCCTGCGCACCGCCCAACCTGAGGCTGCCACTGCGGGCGATGTGTAAATATTTCTGGATGAAATGCAAAAGAACAGGGCATGCAGGGGATGGGGCAAGACTAGTGGGTTTGGGGACCAGAACCCTGCCATCTTAGCCTTTCCTTTCTTTAGTTGCTCCAGAGTGTGGGGCTGTCATCACGGTGCCCAAGTTACTCTCAGGGCCGGGGCTGTTGAACATCCTGCTCCACGAGGAGCAGTGGAATCATCCTGCCCCAGTTGAGAAACTCCCTCGCAACTGCTCGCTTTTGGTGTCACTTGAGTCACTGGTCAATCACTTTGACAATAATGACGATAATAACACACTCGTCTGTGTGCAGCCTGTGTGTGGGTCCCATCTCCCTGGCCAGACTGGAAGCTTCCTGAGGGTCAGGCCCAGTCTCCTTTTCTCTGATCCACAGCTTCTCAGCCCTCCAGGCCGGTGGCTTGGTTAAAGGGCAGAGAGACAACAGCCTGGGGCTCTGTGCAGCCTTTGGTCCCAGCTTGCCACTGCTCTCGTGTGACCCAGAACCAGTTACTTAACTGTAAAGCACTTAGCACAGGGCCTCACGCATAGAGAAACAGCTGTTCTGTTCTTATTGCTATTAAGGGCACAGTGTGTTGGAGGAGGTGAGACCCACTAGATCTCAGACTCGGAGGCAGACTCGGGGAGCAGGGAGAGTAGAGGGGTGCAGAGGGGACAGGACAGGATGTCCCAGCCGCAGGTGTACTTTCTGGAAGTATCCTGGTGGTGAATTCCCAAGCACCATGAAGGCTTTGTGGTGTCCCACGGAAAACACAGTCCACACTTCTGGATCCTCCCAGCATCTCTGTTTGTGCTGGAGATGCTGAGGAGGAGGGAGGTCACCGCACAGAGGTCAGATTCTCACGGCCGCCCTCATAGGGTGCACTCTGGCCTCACGCCCCGAGCCTGCCATTCTGAGCTGTCCCCTGCCATCATCTGCTCAGGACGCAGAGTTCCAAAGACCCTCCCACAGAAGGCCTGGCCGGGGGCCTAGGGACTCCACTCTCAGGCCTCCGGAGACTGCCAGGCAGATGTACCAGGAACCATGCCAACCCGCCGTGTGGCTGGCCGGGGTGGCAGCCCCTGGGGCCTCATTAGTTCTACCATACAGTGCCTCCCAGTTCCCTGAGACACACGCCTCCCCGCCAGGTCTGCAGACAGGCCCTCTGTCCTGTGCCCTAAGACAGGCTTCGGGTGTGAATGTCTCCTCCCCTGGAACCCCAGCTTGACTGAGCCACTGCTTCACTCCTGCGCTCTAAGGAGCCCCGGAGGCCAGGAGGAGTCTCCTTCCCGTCAGCTGCTGGCTGCCTGTATTAATGCTGGCCTACTCTGGACTGCTCTGGGCTTGGGGAGGTCGAAAAGGCTTTGAACTGAGCCCACATCCCCACCTGATCCCATCCGGAAACAGGCCGGGACAGCTGCCATGTGCAAGGTCCTTGGCTGGGCATCCAGAGCCTGAGTCCTATCAGGCCTCCCTGCTCTCTGGTGTCCAGCTTTCCCGGGGCAGAGCCCTCCAGCCTCTGCCAGTGTAGCCCCCAACTTAGCAAATGTTCCAGGTGCGCACTCATGCCTCTGCTTTGACAAGCCACTCCAGCCCTCAGTCCCCTAGGCCCATCTTTTGAGGTGCAACCTGATGGTGACTGGGGGTTCAGGTGTAGTGCGGGTCACGCCCCTTCTCCCCGCTCCTGTGAATGCTGCTCTTTCGCATGCTGCCTCAGCCCCTCACTACTTTACCCAGCGGGCCCAGCAGGGGGCTGGGCTCACAGTGGGTGCTGAAGGAGACTGCACTGGGAACAGCTCTGCTCTGAGCCCAGCGTGGCCCTGGCCTGGAATGACACAGATGACCACCTACTTACCCAGCTGGGAGGGTGAGAACCACCCACACCGCCAAACCTCTCCCCTCAATTACCTGCGTGTTCCTTAGTGAGTATAGGACAAGAGGAGCCGCGGGCCCGAGAAGAAGGGAGTCTGCCAAGCAGAGGATTAGGAGCACAAGCCTCAACCTGAATCCTGGGTTTGAATCCCAGCTCCACCACCGACTAGCTAAGTGATCTTGGGTAAATTACTCAACCTCTCTGAGCCTTAGTTTTCAGAGGTAATTAAACCAGTTGACTTGAGAATCAATGCAATACTGTGTATCAAGTACTCGGAGGAATGCCCAACCCTTATTAGGCACTCTGTGATTAATAATTTGTAAGTATTAATAACAATGCTAATGAAGTAGCGACATCATTTGTGTGGACCAAGGTGTCTCAGTCCCCCTTCCCTTCAGAGTTGAGGTCTGTGTCTCCAGTCATGGTCCCGCCCCACCCTCTACCCCCTTGTGCAGGCACCGGAACCTATGGCCACCTCCTCTGCCCCCCTCACACCTAATACCCCAGGAGGGCCCCTCTGTCCATGCTTTTGCTTGGATTTTGTCAACAGAGATTTCCCATCCTGTGCCGCTGAGGATTCTCCGGGGGAGGGCCTGGGAACTGGGATATACTCACTAGGATGCCCAGTACCAGCCTGGGTTGGCCTGGACATAGTCTTTAACAGGGTCACTGAAAAGAAGAGAGAGAGAATCAGAACTGATCCAATGACTGTATTTCTAGTTTAAGGTCTGCACCTACTCCCCTCCCCCCCGCCCCGGCCGTCACAGGACTCTAGAGGAAGAAAGGAGAGGACGCATCTCCAGTGGCTCAGGGAACTCAGCCCTAGTCCCAGGCCGGGCTCGGAGCTCCCTCGGTGTGGGCTGGTGGACCAAAAAGGAATGGCCGCCTCACAGACACCTGCAGGCCCAGAAAGCTCCTGGTCCACCCCTCAAGGGCTGGAGGCCTCCCCTGTCTGCACTCACTAAGGTTCTACCCAGCATGAAGTCTGCAGCCTCACATACATCCCTTCAGGGAGGCCTGATTCTGGGCCCCCCGCCTCAGGCTTGGCCTTGGCCACCCCTGGAAGGTGCTGGGCACAGTGCCTACTCACCAGAAGGTAAAGAGCGCCACGACACTGAAGGTTACCAGCAGCTGGATCAGCAGGATGGTATAGACCTGTGGGCAGAAAGGGGTTCTGTTCAGCTTGGGGCTGCGTTTGAAGACAGGGGGCTCAGGTCCCAGCAAGACTCAGGAAGACCCCAGCTTCCTGGTGACTCAATCTATTCTCCAGATCCTGTGATTTCACCCTTCTTAGGGGTCACTGGCATGGACCCCAGACATGGTGAAAGGGGAGCAAAGACTCTAGAGCCCACACCCACAGGAAACTGTCCTCTGGTATCCAGAGAGGAGAGCCCACATGTCTAGGTGTGGTGGGAGGGGGTTAGGATCAAGGGAGCGCTGCTCCACAGGCCAGGCTGGGCGCCAGGGAAGGGACGCCTCAGCAGGCTGGGCCAGAAGCTCCTCCAGGGTGCCCCCAGCCCACCCCCACAGCCCAGAGCACTGGGGGAGGCCGTTACCTTTCTGATGAAGACTCTACGAACTTTCTGGTCATCCCAGCTGTAGGTGGTGAAGAGCTCATGGTCTCCGGGGAACCCATGCTCATAGCTGGAGCTGCTGCCTGGGGGGCAGAGGGGGGCCGTGAGGATTCCCATACCTGGGCTGGCCCCAAGGCTGCTCAGAGCTCGTTTTCGTCAACCAGCTCTCTGGACTAGTGGAAACCTCTCTCTCTCCAGTCCCTCTCCAACCTCCCACCCCGCCGCCCCAGACCTCCCTATGCCCTGTTGCTTCTGGAGTTTCCCCTTCCAGGTCCTGAGAATGAACTGTCATCTCCTGCCCCCTTCCCTCCACTCTGGCTGGGACTCCCTGGGGGCTGAACTCTGCTGTGTATCTCTGAGTCTCCCTCCTCTGTGCCCCACCCTGCTCCCGGGTCCCTGGCTCCTTTGAGGCCAAGAATCAGAAAAGGGACAACCACTTTCCTGAGGCCACTAACACATCCCAGGGTCAAAGGTCCTGACCCCAGCTTGCTCCTAGACCCCTGGGGTGGGAATTGGGGATTAGTTGGATGTAGTGGGCATGCTGGTGCTCCAGCTGGGAATCAGAACTAGGGAAGATGGGGGGCAAAATAAAGCTAAGACACGAGCAAGAAGTGGGGGGAGATAGTAAGTTCTGGGGCCTGGTCCTGAATTCAGGCTTTCAGAAGAGTGAAACAGATCCACATGTGAACCCCTCCTATGACCAGCTATTGACCTTGAGCAAACATGTGATATGGATCGGTGATTCCCTCAGGGAAGCCTGTGGCTCTGCCTGGTGAGGACTGTGCCACCTCTCCTTTGTGCCCCTTGTTTGGGCCATTGTCAGGTGCTCGAATGTACCCACTCTCCTTCTCCAGGGCACACACCACTTCTCCCTGATACCTGTGGTTCCTGCAGCAGTTGTCTCCATGTTGGTCTTCAAAGATGGCCGTGACACCACCCTGCTCTGCTCTTCTAGGGCTCCCACTGCCTTTTACTCAAGTTCAAGTTCCTTAACAAAGCGTCCTATGAGCACAGCCCTCCAGCTGCCCTGCCAATCTCCCCCCTCCTGCTTATCTCCAACCTGACTATATTTTTACCAGCCATGTTCTCCCTTGCCTCTGAGCCTCTGAGCCCCGTCACCTTCTATTCTTTCAGCCTTGAACACTCACTTCCCTTTTCACCACGCTGACTCTTGCCATCCTTCAGCTTCCCAGCAGATACCCCTCCCTCCAAGCAGTCTTCCCAGATTGTCATGCAGGTGGGGTGAGCCGCCTAGGTCTCTCTCACCCCATCTGGTCCACTCTGTGGTCATCGCTCACTTATCTGTCCACAAGGGCAGCTCCGTGAGGGCAGGCCTTGCCATATGCATCCCTAGAAAGCAGTTCAGTGCTGGGCACTCTGCCTGACACACTTTAGTGAATGTTTGTCACATGCTGACTGAAATGAGCTGCCCACCTGCCCCAATAGTGCTTAGGAAAACATTCCTGAAGCAGCCAGTCCTGGTAGCCAGCTTATGAGAAACAAGGAAGAGAACAAGAGGGAGACTATGACAAACCTGGAGGTGGAGGCCTTCACCCTCTTATCCTTCATCCCCCCTTCATGGTCTGTCTCTATCCCAACCAGCCTCCCAATAAATGGTTACAGAGGGGGAGAAAAGGAGAGAGAAAGCAATCCCGTGTGTGTATGGGCCTTCAAGAAGCGTTCCCAGGAAGCCAGACCTTTATTGGTCATCCAGTAGGTCACAGGGCGGTAAGTCTGTTTGGTTCTGGACTGAGGGGGTTCATAGTGAGAATCACGGACCATGGTAGTCTCTTGTGAGTAGACGTTCTGCCTGAGGCATTGTCCCTGTAACCCCTTCTAGAATTCTGCTGGAGATGATGTGGGAGGGGCTTGGTAAGGTGAGGGAGAGGGGTTGAGGACCGCTGAGGGGGATAATGGGGCTGAGGAGGATTTGAGGAGGGGCCCTTCCTATAGCTTGTGGACAAGCGTGCTCAGCCCTGAGGTAAAACTCCCACAGGCTGCGCAACGCAGCAGAAGGGCTTCCGCCCACTGTCACTTGGTCTGCAAGGAGCTGCACCAGCCTGGGTGAGTCTGCCTGGGAAGTGTGCCTGGCTGTGAGGGACACCGAGCTGGTGTCCCCAGGCCTTCCCCAGGTCACGCCCTCTTGCCCCCACCAAAGGCCTAGGGAAGGGAAGAGACAAGGAGAGTGCTGGGGGAAGTGGAACCTCAGGTCCTTGACCCCTCAGAACCCTGGGGTCTCCATCAGGATGTGTCCCCACTAAGGTTTTAGACTGGGCGACGAGGAAACGCATGGTGCCCTCTCCGCTCACAGGGACCAGCCCCGGTTAAGGCCGTAGCCAGCATACAGCCCTTCCACACCCACCTCAATGTCTCCTATCCTTTTCTGCTTTCCTTCCTTCTAGGAGAGTTTTTCTAAACTAGCCCCTGGTTTCTCTCCTCACATGTTCTTCTCTGTGCACCCTAATTCATTAACTTGAAAAAAATCCCCACTTCCCCATCCAAGAGTATTCTAAATGTATCCGTCCTTCTCATGGAGTCCTCTTCAACCTACCACCAGAATTGTCCTCCAACTCCCAAACCTTTGGCCACAGAGCCTCATACAACAACCACACAGTGCATCTATTTCTGGGCAACTTCTACCCAGGTTTCCCTTTTAGGCCCACACTGTCCCTAATACTCCAACTTCTAGAAGCTGAGAGACTTACTAGGGTCCACATAGGCCCAGCTGGGATGGAGAGGCACAGCCGAGGGGGGTGGGGGAAAGGCTCCTGCCTTCAGCCCCTCCCCAGAGGTGGCCTCCTCATAGGAGGGTGGGGCCGAGGGCACTGCTGGAGCCTCCTTCTTCTCACCAGCTGCCTGCTGCTGCCCCTCGGTCCCAGGGGCCTTGTTAGCCACGGAGAGCTGTGGAGTAGAGGCAGAGAGAGACAGTCACCAGGGAGAGGATGTCTTCCAAGCCCTCCTACAAGCCCCTCAATTCCTGGAATTTCCATGGCTACTTGCTCACCTGTACTAGGAAGGATTGTGGTCACATAGGAAGCTCCCTATTTTATTTTATACATACAGCACAAAAAATATAATTTTTGCATATTTTATGTCATATGCATATATCTGTATAATACATATTATATATTCATGCATATGTGTACAGGCATATTTACATATTTTATGTGGCATACGTATATGTGCATGCATGTGTATGTATATTCTATGCTATATATAGGAATATTATTCAACTTTATTTATTTGTGTGTGTGTGTGTGTGTATGTGTGTAGAAAAACTGGGGTGTAGACCAGAGGTGGGGGTGGTGGTGACAGGATTCACCAGAGACAGAGTGGGGAGCAGAACAGATAGACTAACTGAAATACACTGCTGAGGGGAGCAGCGGGCGAGGCAGGAGAGGTCTGCTGCACCATGTGTAGGTTTACTCCCTGACTGGGGAATCGAACTCAGGCCATATCAGTTATAGTACTGAGACTTAACCCCAGGCCACCAGAGAGGCCCCAGGAATATTATTCAACCTTTAAAAAGAAGGAAATCATGCGAGTTTTGACAATACGAATAAACCTGAACGTCATTATATGAAGTGAAATAAGCCAAAAACAAAAAGACAAGTCTTGCATGATCTTAATTATGTGTGGAAACTACAATAATTGAACTCACCGAAGCACAGGTGGTTACCCAGGGCCGGGGAGGGGAGATAATGATCAAAGAAAGGGTAAAAGTTTCAGTGATGCAAGATGAAAAGGTTCTAGAGATTTATCAAATGCACGGCATCGTGACTGGAGTTAACAATGCGGTATTGTCTACTTGATATTTGCTGAAATGGAAGATGTTAAGAGTTCTTGCCACACACAAATACACACACACTCACACACTGTAGGCTGATTTGCACATGATGATCATTTCACAATAAATGATATATTAAATTATCAGGTTGCATAATACATACAATTTCCATTTCTCATTTATACACCAATAAAACTGAGGTCAAAAAGGTATCAACTTATTTTATAGTTGTAAAAACTGAGTCCTGGAGCGTTGGGCTGGCCGGGGCACAGACTGCAGCTGGGATAAGAAGTGAGGAAGAGCAGGAGAGCCTATGGACGGGCGATGGCCAAGGTCTCCCAGCAGAGACCGAGTCTGATGGTTCCATTGTTTTCCTGGGATGTAGGAAAGAGGCTGGCACAAAGCCGGTCCTCAAAAATAGTATTAAATGAAAGGTCTCTCCCTCTTCATCTTCCGGCTATCTTGCAAAATAGTTGTATTTTGACCCCGGTTTTAAACAAGGGAAGTGAGGATCAGAGAAGAATGACTGGTCCAGGGTCACAGACACATGGACTGGCCTGGCTGGAGATGGGGCAAGAGGGTGTGGGTGGGGCAGGGAAACAGGAAGTGGGGAGTAGAGGGAGCGCTGCAGAGGACTGGGGATTACAGGGCACAGGACTCAGGGTCCTGTTCTGGCCTCATCCTATTGGGGCTCCAGCCCCTCCCCTAAGCCACAACAAAATCATAGAGTATCACTGCTAGAAGGGTCCCTTGCTTTTATGGGTGAAGAAAATGGGGCTCAGAGGAGAGTGTGCCGTGGCAGATGAAAAACTCAAGTCTGCTGATGCTCAAAAGTGATGCATGCACAGAGCTCTGAGGGCAGCTCCAGCTGTGAGGACCTCAATGGCGCCTCCAGGGGAGGGAAGGCTGGGTGGAGGGGTGGTGCGAAAACTGAAACATCAACTGAAGTGCTGGACCTCAGGAAATGGGAGGTCTGGTTCTCAAAAGAATGTGTTCAGCCTGAAGAGCCACTGGCTGCAGGGCACGCTGAGGCAGCCCAGGAGGGGAAGTGCTGGAAGGTCTCTGCTTCCATCAGCCCTAAGGACTGGAACTGGAGGGGTCTCCACCACCAGAAAGAAAGTCTGAACAGGCTGGGGGGAGTGGCCCCAGAGACAGGGCTAACCATTCACCCCAGGACAAGAAGCAGCATAAGCACAGTGGCTGGCAGAGGTGAACATGGGGAGTGGGGGGAGAGGGCCGGCAGAGGGAGACTCTTCATTTTCACCACTGTCAACACTCCCCACCACCACTACCCACCTTTCCCCCTGCACACTTGCCTCCTTGGGGAAGGATCTTAGAACCAGGTCTGTGGTGGAAATGGGGCCCTGGCTCATCTGCTTCCCTCCCGCTCCCCAACATCCTTCATCACCCAGACCAGAAGTGTCATGCCCAGGAAAACCCATTTTAGCCCACTGGAACCAAGGTGGTCTGAACCGGACCCAGGGCTTGTGCCTGGGACAAGAATTATCACCTCTGACTGCAGCTCATGCAAAAGTGGTCCTCCTCACCAACCCCCACAGTGCCACTCAGCACCCCAGTGCTTCCCGGGCCCTATCACCCCATTACACACATCCAGCATTCCTGAGTGAGGTCTGCCCAAAGCAGGAGGTGGTATCACCCAATGACATCATTTAAGGCTTAAAAACAGGGAGAGGAGGTCTGACAGCCCAGGGGAGCATGCCATTGGCTGTGAGGTTATCTCAGAGAAAAGAAGGGGGAGTGTAGGGGAGGTCTCTCTTCTGTTTTCTCTGCCCAATCCTTAACACCCCCAAACAGAGGCCAGAGGACCCTCCCCCCAAGCCCCATGCCCTGGTGGTTGTATAATTCCGCAAGCTGTTGCTGTTATGTAACCCTACTGGCCAGCCAAGTCCCTGCCCCAGCCCCTCCCCTTCATTTCAGGCCTAAAACTGGAAGAAAAAAGATGCCTTATCCAGTCCATTCCAGTACCATGCTCCGCCAAAACAGAAACAAAAATTAGAGCATCCTGATGCAGGGTTGCCATGGCAACCCCCCAACCATAGGGAATATATCCAGATGTAAAATAATGACAGGGAGTCAGGTGGGGGTGTTTCTGTGGAGCATGTGAAAGATGAGCAGAGGTGGTTGGTGCTGGGACCGGACCCAGAGGGGGTCCCCCCCAGGCACCCTTAGGACTCTCCCTGTGCAGGGGCGCACGCCGCGGGCACCCAGGCTCACTCCTTCAGAGGCCTGGGCACCAGAGAAGGATCTTGTGATGCCAGAGCATGGGGGTGGGGGGTAGGGGAGTAGAGGTGAGCCTGGTGGGCAGAAAGAAGCCCCTCCCCACCCCATTCCTTGAACCAGCCTTTTTGGTCCTTGACTTCAGCAAGGGCCAAGCGGACCTTGCGTAGGACCCAAGGAAGGATGCTTAGAGTGGTCCAGAGAGCTTGTTCAGGATGACAGGGAGCAGGGAGCAGGATGGAGGATGGTGCAGGGGGGAGATGCAGGTACCTTTCCCTGGGTCATGGTGTCGTCTCTCTGGGAAGGTCCCTGAGGCAGGGGCTGCCGCTTGGATTACCGCAGCCTGCCTGTGTCTCTTCCTTCCTCCGCGTGGGTTCTAGCAATATCCACTGCAGCCGGCCAGGCAGACAGGATCGTACCATCCAGGCGCAGAGGGGAGGGTGGGTGAGGAGGGGGCCAGGGAGGGTGGGTGGCTGCTGCAGAGGCCTCTGCGGATTTGCCAGTGCAAGGGGAAGAGGTGGCGCCCAGCTCCCTCCTCCCCTGCTCAGTAACCCCGGGGACCAGGAAGCCTCAGTCCCTCAGCTACAGTGCAGCCAAGTGGATGGGTCCGCAGCAGTGGGAGGAGGCGCTGGGGCTCTGTGACACCCGACCAGCTGATGCGCCTAGCTGTAACTGGAGCTGGGTGTCGGGGCCCTGTCCTCCAGCTCTGCGCTGACAGGCTCCATCTGTGCCTCTGCCTGCCCCTCTCTCTTTGGACCCAGTCCTGATTTCTGCCTCCATCTCCAACTCCCTGCTCATCATCTTTATATCATCATCCACACCAGAGAGGGAAAAGTCTCTGACATCTTGTCTGCCCTACCTGTCTTCTAACAGGGCCCCAGGGCCCTAAGTTACTATGGGCCCTTGAGCAACCCACGTGGGCGCCTCTGCTTGCCTCCTTTTTTCCAACCTGTAAAATGGGAACAATAGGTCCCTCCCCACCTTGTTGCGGAAAATGCAGCTTCTGTTTTTCCAGCCATGTTGGTACATATTGCCAGGTCTTTCTGGAGTCCTCTGGTTCTGCTCAACCCCCTGCTCTGCTGCCTTTCTGCCTTCATTCCCAGTCTCCTCACCACCCAGTCTCCACGCTCCCACACCCACCTCAGAGCCCGTCCCCCTTTCCCAGGCTGTCCTTGGGCACGGGCATCCCCAGGTTGTTTCTGCTGCCGCCGGCTCTCGTCCCAAGAGCTGGGCTCGAGTCCCAACTTAGTCACCCACTGGCCATGTGACTTTGCAAGGCTCTTAACCTCCCGGAGGCGCAGTGTTTCCTAGGGGCAGGGTGACAGCTGTGTGCACCCTAGACTGACTGTGAGACAGGGGTCACCGGGCTGAAGGCCACCGAAGACCGGGAAGTGCTCCAAGTACGTGAGTTTTGTTAACAGAGGAGGACGCTCCTACCAGGAGTGGCCTCGACGCCCCAGGGGGAGGCTCAGGGATCTGAAAGGAGGCTCTGAACCTGGTGAGATGGGATGAGACACCAAGCCTGGCACAGGTGGCAGTGGCCCCTTACCTTCTGTTTCCCTGTCATCTGGCCAGAGCCACCTAAAGACCGAAGAGAAAGCAGGGCCCTGGGGGCCAGATAAACGATCCCAGTGCTTATTCCACTTCTACTCACCCTTTGTTCCCCACTCCATAACCACCAACTCCCCCCACTCCCCCCACATTTAAACCTGTGCCTTCCTATCTAGAGGCCCCATAAACCCAAGACCCTCCCATCCTCTCACTCTCTCCCCAGCCCTGCTCCTTGACCCTTCCTCCTGGAGGCTGGCCCCCCACTGCCGCTCTCCTGCTCCAGCTCACCCCTCCCTTTCCACATCTGTGTTCTGGCGGGGTCTTCCGTCTGTTGCCAGATCCTCTTTGGCCTCTGGTCGTCTGGGTCAGATGCTTCTCCTCTGTAGTTCCGTAGCACCCTGTCACAAGCCTCTGTGGGGTTTCTGTGTCTATCTCCCCGTTAGGCTCTAAGGGAGTCTGTCTATAGCCAATTTGGTGTCTGCAGAAGCACACCCAATAAATCCTAGCTATTACTATGGCCCCGCCATGTGGTGTTACATGGGGCCCAGCCTTCCATAGCCCTTGGCCTTTTGGGGTGTTTGTGGATCTTACCTGCTCCCTCTCTCCCCATTCACTGCACTCCAGCCACACGGCCCTCTTAGCTGCTCCTTAGCTGGGCCAAGCTTGCTCAGCACAGAGCCTTTGCTCTGCTGTGTCTGCTGCCTGGAATATTTACAGGTCACTGCAGGCCTCACTCCCTCACTTATTTCACAGCTGCACTGAGAAGTCACGTTACTGGGGGAGGGGAGGATTTCTTGATCCTAATAAAGTAGCAATGTCACCAACACGCCCCACCCTGCTCCTTGGACAGTCCTTTCATCCTGACCCAGCTGTCTTTCTTTCCATGGCAATTACAGCTCTAATAATTTTGCCTCCCTTCTGTCCCCTCACCCCCATACGAGAATATCAGCTACATGAGAGGAGGCATTTGGGGGCGTCATTGCTCAATACCAAGGAGTTAAAACAGCAGCCGGCATGGATGTAGCAGGTGCTTGTGGGCTGTTGGATAAGCAGAATACCGCGTCGCACGAAACTCTGTGCTCTCCGGCCATTTTGGCATTGTCAGTCCCACGATGTCTCTCAGACGTTGGGCCCTGTGACTGTGGTATCGCGCATATGTCCTCATTACGTGGTCCTGGGCACATCATCCAGATATCAGATACCATCCAGATATCCGCAGTCCTTGGCCTCGTAAGGCAGGATTGTTGAGAGGATTAAACGATAATAAATGAGAAGAGTTTCACCAGTGAAAATGAGCTCTTGGTGTAAGCTAGTGGCCTTAAGGAATCCACAAATGTTTAGTGAAATATAATTAATTTCCGCTCTCCTAAGTTATCTCAGTTCCGCGCGTGTTTGTTCGTTCATTCCTCCTGCCTGCTGCGCCGGCCTCTGTGGCAAGCTGCTGTGAAGCTGCGGTGGCGCTGACAGGAAGGGTCCAGCCCAGCTCAGCCCTGTGCAGCCCGCGAGTGGAGCAGGTGAAGCAAACTCTTTGAAGTTTATGTACCACAAACTAAGTCCATTTCATACATCTGTTAACAGCGTGTGTCATATGACGTGTATTTCACACAGCAGGAAGGCTGGGCTCTATGCAGCGAACATTTAGGGAGATGGAGTTGACTCCTAGAGCTGACAGTCAGAAAGTCACATTCAAAAGAACATCTAGAGGGAGGGGAGCCAAAACAGTGAGGGGGTCAGTGGGAGAGCCGAGGAGTTTGCTGAGGTCTCATCCTTGAACCCTGAGACTGGAGAAGGGGCTTGTTCTGTTAGTACAAAGGCTGGGCAGTGTGTGTTTTTTTTGGGGGGGGTGCGGGATGAGGGGAGTTTCAGATTTTTTAAGCAGGGGGCTAGAGTGTGCCAAGCCTTGCTTCAGACACACCAAACGACTGTAATCGTTCCTGTCATCAGAGCCTTTTTTCAACAAGAAGGGAAGGAGGATCCATCTGTGAGCAACACGAGGGAGGATCGAAAGAGGGAGAGAGGCAGGTGCAGCCATGAGCACGGAACTTGTGAGAGTTTTTGTGACGGAGCCCAGACTCGGCAGCAGGCTGCCTGGGCTCAGGGCCCTGGGCGAGATGTTCCACTTCTCTGTGCCTCATCCTGCGCTCTGTGAAATAAGAACTGAGAGAGTCAGTATTGGTGAAGCATTTAGAATCAGCATAGACCAGCCTTCCATGTGTGTTTGAAATTATAAAAATAGAATAAGTAATCCAGAAGCAACAAAAAAAAAGATGGGGAGAGGTAGATGGCTTGGGGCAGGGTTGACAGGACTTGGGGAGAGGCTGGACGTGGGATAAAGGGAGAAGGGGAGTGGGAAGGGAGAGGTTTGGAGGCTGGGTCCCTAGGAGAAAGGTGCCACCGCTGAGGAGGAAGGTGCTGATGCGTTTCGGTGGGGGCCGGCCCGGCTTACAGAGCCCGAGAGACCAGATGGAGATGCCGAGAGGCTCCCGGTGCCCCAGAGAGAGGTGTGGGCAGAGTCTTGCCAGCTCGGGGGGCACTTGCCCTGTAGTCTAGGGGAAGGCTACTGCCCTTCCCATCCTGGAGCCCAACTCCAGGCCTTATGGAGTTGAGTGAAGTGGACACCAGGATTGGGGGTGAGAGTTGGGACTGCTTGGTCACTAGCATGTGGAGAGCGGCTGAACCACGGAGGGCTTGAGGACATCTGTGAAGAGTGAGGCTAAGGAGAGAGGAGGGAGAGCAAGCCTGAAGCAGCACGCAGGGAGGTGGGGAGCTGCCGGAAGTCTTCCCCTCCCCCAGGAAGAGTGGAAAGATTCAGACTCTGTGTCAGTGTTTTCAGGGCTGTCCCCAGGCGCAGAGGCACTGAGGGCCACAGTCGTTTCCTCTCCCCTCCTTTCAGGCCCACACCGTGGCGGCCCATCCCATTCTGTGCTCTGCTCTGGTGGCCACGCAGCTCTGTGCGGGGCGGCTGCCAGATAAGGGGAGGGGGCCGAAGGTGTGGGCAGAGGCAACACATCTCATTTTACAGCTTTGGAAGCAAAATGCCCAAGAAGGTAAGTGCCTCATTCAAAGGCACTTAATTCAGCCCCAGAATATTTCAGTAACTGCCCTTAGACTGGAGCTGCGGGGAAGAGTTGAGAGATTCTCAGTCTTCCTAGGTGGGCAGAATCAGGTTCTACCCTAGGTGGGCACCTCTCCCTGGCCTTCACCCAATCCCCCAATACACCCAGGCCTGTACCCCCAACCTGCACCCACCTTAACACCATTCCCCCAGGTGAAGAGAGAACCTGTGCCTTTGAGGCCAAGGTTAGGGGTGGGCACCTCACAGTAGCTGGGTTTCCCAGGGTGCGCTGCCAGAGGTGGTAGTCCAGGAGAGCTCAGGTATCCCAACGCACCCTTCTGGATATGCATGAGCCTCAGCTATGGCCGCCCCCACAAATTTAAAAGCCTTTAATTGCCCTGGAGGTCCCTAACACCCTCTCCCTCTCACTGCTCTCCATACAGGCCTTTCTCCCCTCCCCTCCACACCCACTCCCCCTCCTCATGAGCAGCCCTACAGCAGAGAGCCCCACATCCAGCACCGATCAGCCTTGGACTGGTGGCACAGTCCCCCTACACTGGAGTTTCCATCCCTACCTCCCCCTGTCCTCAGCCCACAATATATTCTGCATCCCCAGATACAGTTTGCAAAGACGTGAAGTCTTTGACAAGCATTGATGCCATGAATCGCCCTTCTTCCCAGCTGCAGGGGCTACTGAGGGTATCCACATTCCTGCCCTTTCTTCTTCCCCACCCCCACTCTGGGGAGCTGGGGCAGGGGCAGAAAATGCAGGAACGGATGCCCAGCTTCACCTGCTCTGCCATCCTGGGCAGTGTTCTGTGTCTGGCCCTTTGGAAACTGTTCCCTTTCCCTAATTCCTGGGGTGGCCACAGTTCTGTATGACCACATGTGCTACGTGGATAGGCATTTCAGCCCCTTAAAGGTAGAACTGCATACCACCACCCTTCCATCCTCCCACCACCTCTTCCACTTGGTAGAGTTCATAGGTGTATACAGGTTCTGGAATCAGGCTGATCTATATGAGAATTCTGACCCTGTTTCTTAGATGAGGCAAATCATTGGGCAAATCATTAAACCTCTCTGAACTTTGTCTACTCATCTGTAAAATGGATCTTCATCCATTGATCATCCAACCAATATTTATTGGGGCCTACTACATCTCAAGCATCCACGTAGATGCAGAAGAAAACACAGCAGATGCCAAGCCCCTGTGGGGCTTCCTTTTTCTTGGGGAATATTAGTGTTTGTCTCAGAGGGTGATGGTGAGGACCTGAAGAGCTTTCATAAGCTTGGCACTGAGCCTGCCACAGTAGGCCTGGCACATGAGAACTCTTGCCATGAACATTTATCCAGAATCATTTGCTGAGAACTGACTGTATGGCAGCCCTGTGCTAGGTGCTAGGGAGACAAAGATGTGAAACACCCACCCATGTCTTCGAGGAACACACAGTCTAAGCACCTACTGGGTGCTGAACAAGCCCCACCATCCTTGTCCAAAGATTTTAACCAGCACCAACTTACATTGCATGTTACAGAGAGTCATAAGATTCTAGAATCTTACAGAAGATTCTAGAATGTCAGGTAAATCAGGTAAATTAAGGGACAGCTATTCGTCCCTTAATTCCCTTTAGCAAAGCATGGCTGATTGATGATTATCAATACTGCTTTCAGAGGATTCAGAAAAAAGAGAGGTTATATTTAGCTGGGAGATCTGAAAGGACCAGAAAGGACTGGGGGATCTAACAAAACTATCACTACATTTATATTAGCTGTCTATCAGTTACCTCTCAAATAGCTATTTTTTAAAGTGCTAACAGAACCCATTCCAGTTATGCTTGCATATCTGACCTTCAGTGAACTTCATTAACTTACTAACTGCTGTTCTAAGCAGTTTGTGAAGCGAACTGTCCCCTCTGTGGGGAGCAACAGTGCATTGAGCAAAAACGACCCCAAAGTATAAGTTGCACTTTAACTTGGAGGAACTAAAAATACACTAAATAAAATCATGCTTTGCTTAATGATGGTGACTGTTTAACTACATTTAGAAGAAAAAAAGCAGGATTTAAAAGGCAGAGAGAGTGATGGCAAAAATAGGCGGAAAGCCCTTCAGGGGACCAGGACGGCACACAAATAAAGGAGGAAGGAAAATGTGAGCCACCAATTTTGGGCTTATTTCCAGGAGGAAGAGGTCTAGCCCAAGGTAAGGCTGGAGGCTGCTCCAGGCAAGGCAGATATTATAGTCATAGGCACTGGTGAGATTGTCAAAAGGTAGGGTTTAAGAGATCCCCCCCACCATCCCTCCACACTGGACCAAGATTACCTGGTTCAAGATTCTGTAACCAGAACCCTGTGGTGCCCACAGGCCTCAGGGCAATGAAGCTTTGTTGGAACCATGGTGAGTAGGTCTTAGCCAACAGCCCGGGGCAGTCCCCCTCCCACACTCTCAATGAGGCTGGCTGCGAGGTGGTTCTTTGGAGCCCACCAGCCTGCCCACATTTCAATGCAAGTCTGTCTGGGCAGGGGATGGAATTTTTCTTTTTATATCTGGAGCCAGGATGGAAAATGCACCCATCAATTTTGAGCTCTCCAGCTGCCACTCAACCTTGAGTTAACTATTTGGATTGAAAATGGAAAGCAAGCTGATTGGCCCTAACTGGTCCATTCAGACACTTATCATGTAGTGTGGAGGGCCATGAAGAGGAGATCAGGCAGAGCAAGAGATAGCTTGAGTCAGTCACAGCAGGCCTCTCAAGAGCGAAGATTCTTCAGACCACCTTGAAAGAAGGATTCAGCAGGGGGCCTCCGAAGAGAGAAGCATTGAGCAGACGGCCGTGGGATTCACCAGACCTCTCTAGGCCTCCAGACTCCGGAGACCCAGACTGCAGAGACCCAGCAGCTGCACCTGCCTCCAGCGCTGCCTCTGACGGGCCTGGAAGAAGCACCGTTGGCTTCAGTGTGGTGTCTCAAAGAGCTGCTGGCTGTTGGTGTAAGCCAGCGGCTCACAAACAGCTGTCCACAGCCTGCCTCTGGTTCTCCAGCACCGCCTCCTGGTGCTGTTGAGTCCATGGTTGTCTGGTCTGGCATCTGGCTCAGTCGTCAGGCTGTGGCTGTGGGCTGCAGCAGTATCACCTGTCCTCTAGAAGCAGCCTTTGTTTGGAGCTTCTGGACACTACCTGGGGTGAGATAACCAGTCCCGATCTCTTCCCCAGTCTCCTGTTAAACCCTGTTTTTGGCCCCTGAGCCTAAGTGATCTTGCAATTGTGTGTCCCCACCCTGCCCCCCCACCTTGGACACTGTCCCTTGGCACTGTCTTGAGTACTGTGTTTTAGCACTAATTTCGTACTGTTTTAATTCCACCATTAGAAATGCATTTCCGGGCCTCCTTGGTGGCGCAGCCGTTAAGCGCTGTGCTGTGGAGCTGTCGGCGGTGAGGACGCCCCGCTGGGGAGATTCCCACATGGCACAGCAGACCTCTCCTGCCTTGCCCGCTGCTCCCCTCAGCAGTGTATTTCTGATCTGCCTGTTCCGCTCCCCTCTTTGTCTCTGGTGAACCCTCTCACCACCCCATGCCTCTGGCCTGTACCCCAGCTTAAATAAACAAACCTTAAAAAAAAATTAAAAAAAAAAAGAAAGAAATTCATTTCCTTGGGTAAGCATTCAGTCTCTAGGGGCTTCCTGGCAGGGGAAAAACTATTCCCAGAGGAATAAAACGGAAGGATGATTCTGGGTCAATGAGAAAGTGGTGAGGAAAAGAGAGCCGGGTACAGGGAAATCCAGGGGGGTCAGACTGGCCAGAGGGTAGTAAGCGTCCTCAGCATGCCAGGTCCTGGGTGACCTTAGCTGGAAACACTGAAGGCCATTACCCTCCATCACTGGGTGAACACTGGCTCGGGCACCTGGGAAAGGGAGAGTGAGGTCCATGCTGTTTCCAGGGGCTTTCTTCTCCCCACTGGGCTCCTCAGATTTCCCTGCTACACCCACAGGAGGTGGGAGGTATCTGGTCCAGTCCCATCATTGGTGCAGTTCAACCCCGCAGCATGGTGGGCAGCTCCCCCAGGCCTGTTTGGGACAGCCCTGGTCCTATACCTACCTTTGTATTCACACGGCCAGTGTGCCTTGCAGTGAGCTGGGAGTGCAAGAGTGACAAGGACCCAATCCCTGCTAGATTAGATAATCCCTGCTAGAAATGATCACATAACTACACACTGCAGTAGTGCCCTTAAGTAAAAACCTAAGCTGTCCCGGGGGAGTGTAACAGGGACAAACAGATTGTTTGTTTGTTTTAAAACAAAGCTCATCAGACACTTCAAAATCCCAGAATGCCTCCCAGATCTGACAGGGCAGTAATCTAGATTGGGGTGGAGGCAGGGTGGTCAGGAAAGACCTCTGGGAGACCTGAAGGGAGAGTTGATGTTGGTGAGGGGACAAGTGTTGTAAGCAGAGGGAACCCTACCTGCAAAGGCTCAGAGAAGGAAGGGCTTGGGCTTTAAGCTTTGATGAGGGCCCAGAAAAAGGTCAAAGGGGCTGGAAGAAAAAGATAATTCAGACAGACCACATGGGCCTTGTGGGCAGAAGAAGGATTTGGGGAAATCATGGGGCAAGCAGGTGAAGAGAGAGGCGACCCACTCAGACTGCAATTGTAAGGTCCCTCTGGCCCCAGGACAGAGAAGACACTGGAGGAGAGACCAGTTAGACGCCATGGTTGCCAGGGAAGGGGGAGGGGACGGTGCCTGGGGCCTCCACAAGAGTAGGGCAGAGGGAATTTCACAGATTCAGGAGTTTGAGGGGGAAATGGTCACCATCCGGTGAGGCCACCTGACAGTAGAAGGTGAGAGACATGACTGGCTCTAGTTTGAGCAAGTGGGGGTCCAGAGACAAGGAAGACTGAGGAGACCCTGGAAAGTCCCTAGAGGGATGGTGTTGTGGCCAATGACCTCAGTTCCACCCCAAGCCTCTTCACTTTGTGGCTCTGGGATGTGACTGGAGCAATACAAACAGCGATTACAACAGCTACCATTTGCTCAGCACTGACACGCGGGCCCCTGAGCTGTGTCGACTACACTGTCACTCAGCCTGACGGCAGAGGTAAGGCCTCTTACCTTCATTTTACAGACAGGAAGCTGAGACTTAGGCTAAGTTACTCGCCCAAGGTCGTCCCAGACTGGCAGGTCCCTGAGCCTACCCCCTGGTGTCAGACCCAGCACAGCCCCCTCCCCGCCACCATCATGCAGCCCCACCTCAGTCACTTCCCTGCCCAGCTAGGGGGGTTAATGGCAGCTCCTTCGCTGAGCTGTGCGCTTCCAGAGATGACAGGAAAACTCCCTGAGCGCTGTGACAGCAGCCGGCACTTCACACGTGCTGCAGCCCTTTCCTTCCTCCCGCGTGGAAAGCTGTTCTCCAGTCAGGAGCCCCAGCAATACTTCAGGGGTGTCTGTGGCTTGTGCAGCTGTCACCAGCACTTGTGACAGTCAGATCTGGGAGGCATTCTGGGATTTTGAAGTGTCTGATGAGCCTTGTTTTAAAACAAACACACAACCTTTCCCAGGTGACCGTCATTCTTTATTTGAAGAGCCAGGGCATGAGGCTGTCTGGGGCTCCGTTTCCCAAACAAGACCGCGGCCAAGGGGCCCAACTGTCACCATGGGCTCCTGCACCCACATACATGAGCGTCCCCGGCACATAGACATGTCAGGGACTCTGCCACACTAAGGGTCCCCAGGGGCCGTAGGGAGCCCAGAAAAGAAAATAAGGGGGAAAGGCTGTGTCCCTACAACAGGAACTATAGTAGAATTGGGGCAAGTTGCGCTGGGTCTGTGCCCCTAGGGAACTTTGAATTCTTTTTTTAAAATGTTTTTATTGTGTTGATAACATTTAACATGATCTACCCTCTTACCAGCTTTCAGATACATGATACCGCACTGTCGGCACCTTCAGTTCCCCCAGCCGCATCACTCCTCCAAGGCTGTGGTTGTGAAGATTGAGACACGTGATGGGAAGCTGCTATCTGCGTCATCCCATGTCCTGCCCAAGAGAATAGCCACTGCCGCCCCTCCCAGCCTCACCCCCAGGGCTGTCCTAGAGCTGTGGGAAGGGACCTTTGGGAACAAGACACCTGTTGGCCTATGGGAAGCCCTTGGAAAGTCCACTGCTTGGGGCACCCCACTTGCTCATGCCCCCAACTAAAGGTCAATTGTCAAATATTTTTTCCAAAATAGTTCACCTGTCTCTGTCCACCTAAAAAAAAAAAAATGTTAATGGTTTTGTAGCTTAAGCATGTTAGTTAAGTGTTTTGGCAGATGCAGTAGAGGACGGAGTGGAAAAACCAGCAGTGAGAGAAGGGCGGGGCAGCTCCTGCTCTCCCGTGCCCACATCCGGGGGTCAGAGCCCACAGTCAGCCTGGACCTGCAGCTGCCTGGCCCCAGCCCGCAGTGGTCTGATTGGCTGATGAGCCCCGAGGCCAGCATGCTGGGCAGACACATGAGGCTGCAATCCCCTTCCTGCCAAGTTTTCCAAGCAGACCAAACTTGTTTCTTTTTTTTTTTTAATTTCTTTATTTATGCAAACAAGAGCTGGGGTGTAGGCCAGAGGTGCAGGGGGTGAGAGGATTCACCAGAGACAGAGTAGAGAGCAGAACAGGCAGATCAACTGAAATACGCTGCTGAGGGGAGCAGCAGACTAGGCAGGAGAGGTCTGCTGTGCCATGTGGGTCAGCTCCCTGGCTGGGGATGGAACCTGTGCTGCAGTGGCTGCGGATAGCTTAATAGTGTTGAGACTCAACCCCTTGCGCCACCAGGGAGGCCCTGGAACCTGTTTCTTGAGTAATAGACTTGAGTTTCCAGCTCTAAAACTAAGAACAAATCTCCAAATTGGTAACCTAGATCTGTTATATCCAGTATGGCAGCCACTATCACAGTGGCTGCTGAGCTCTTAATATGGGGTTAGTCGAAACCAGCATGTGCTCTAAGTGGGTAACACAAATCGGGTTTGTGTGGAAACCCAGACAGTGTGGAAAGTGAGTGTGAAATATCCATACTTTTCCATATTGACTTCATGTTGGGTGATAACATTTGGGGTATACTGGGTTAAATAAAATATAACATTAAAATAAATTCTGCTTTTCCTTTTTGCTTTTTTCCTGTGGATATGAAGACAATTTAAATTACATGCATTATTCATATTTGTCTCAGGTGTTTCTGTCTAGTGAACTGTAGTGATCTAGACTAAACCATTCCTGACTTGCCCTCTTTTGAAGGAACACCACAGGGAAGTGCTACGGGGCGTCTCAGGCGGAGAGGGACTGTGACACAGTCAGACAAGATGGACAGGCCCAGGCTGGAGGTGGGGAGACGCAGTCGGGATAGCTACAGCGACAAAGCTTCTGACACGGGGCCAGTGTGGGGCAAGTGTTCTTTTCCTTCATCCTTGTTCACTGTTCATTGTCCGCCTCCCCAGCAGCCTGCGAGCCCCCTGAGGCAAGTCAGACCTTGTTTTATTCCTCTTCATACCCTCAGTGCCAAGCACAGCTCATGCCCTAGAGTAAGCGCTTGAAAACATGCACTCTGAATGAATGGGGTGAGGGGTAGGACAGAATGCAGACATCACAGAACTGTGCTGAGCCTGGGTAGCTATAGCATTTGGAATATTTGAACATTTTAAGTCTTACATCCTTTACATGATAATCTCCAGGGAGCAGAGGCAAATCACACCTACCTCTTGGTAGCTGCCCGACAACCGGGACAGGCATGGTAGGACCCCGAGGGCACTGTGCAGGCCCCTGCCATTCTGCCCCCTTCAAAGGAGCAGATCCTTTGGGTCCTGCCTCAGCCCGCTAGCTCCTCACTGCTCACACACACTTGGGAGGGCTCTGCGGGTCTCCCTCTACTGCTGGGGTACCCTCCACCCCTCTCGCCCATGCTCCCAACTAATAGTCAATTCTCCTGTTTTTTCAGAAATGGAGTTTCAGCTGGCTCTGCCCACCTCGTCTCAGGTCTTCCACTTGCTGCCTGTGGCCTGCGCAGTTTGCGGCACTGAGAGCATGAAGAGGAATAAAACAAGGTCTTACTTGTCTCTGGGAGCTCACAGGCGGCTAGGGAGGTGGACACATGAGCAGTGAAACACGGGAAAAAGAGAGAAATACCTGGAAGGAGGCCTTAAGTAAAGGCCTCGTCTCAGTCCGGGAAGGAGGAAATGTTCCGCTTGCCTGTTCCATGCTGCCTCCACTTCAAATCCGGGCCCCACCCTCACCCAAGTCGTGGGTCAGCGGAGCACCTTTCTCATACACCTCAACTCTCAAGGTGGGGTCCCAAGGGCAGGTTCCCACAGTCCCCACCCTTAGGAAACCTCTTCCACCCGGCAGCAGGCGAAGGAGGACTGTGGACACAGAAAGGCCCCCACGAGGAAGAGGCAGCAGAGAGCTAGGGCTTCATGTGAAGGAGCGGCCTCCACAGAACTCAAGCACCAGGCTCCAGAGCCGGAACCCGGCTTCCCATCTCAGGTCCTCCCCTCGCCGCGTGTGACCTGCGAGTGTGTGACCCGTCTAAACCTTGGAGAGGGAACAGCACATCCCTTGCCCAGAGGGTGGTTCAGAGGCTCAGTCTAAAAGCTAAGCCAGGGCTCAGACCAGAGCCCCGCACACAGTAAACACTCAGTGTGGAAATATCTGACTTCCTCGCTTAACAGTTTTGGAAATGAAGCCCAAAGTGTCATAATAAACTGATACAGACAAACTGGTTTTCTATGGTTCCATTTTTCCCTTTAGGTTTTATTATAGGAAATTTCAAATCAATAAAAAACGGAGAGAATAATATGAATGCCTCTGTCCAAAAACTATTTGCACATATTTTGAAATGATCACCCTAATAAGTGTAGTTAACATCCAGAACACGCTTTGAATATTTTACGTCCAGCACTACAAAGTGCCTGCTGTTATTACTTAAGCAGCAGTTTCTAATAACCTTTAGACCTGAAATTAAAAGAACAATATTTTTAATTGTATTTCTGCCTTAAATTTTGGGGATGATATATAATAAAAATATATAATATCTTAATATATAATATATATAATAAAATATATGATATAATAAAAATATATGTCTCTTATAATAAAAATAAGAGGCAACGCGGATAAGTCAAGAGAACTTTAACTTTGGAGTCAGAGAGCCCAGCAATAGAAACTGGGCTCTGCCACTTACAAGCTGAGGAACCTGGATCATGTTACTTCTTTTTCCTCCTATTTCTTCACTGCTCCCCCACCCCCACCCCAAATACAGAAATGGTTACTAATGGGCCTCCCTGGTGGCGCAACAGGTTAAGCGCAGCACTATGAAGATGCCTGGAGCCACTGCAGTCGAGTTTGATACCCGGCCAGGGAGATTCCCATATGGCGAAGCTGACCTCTCCTGCCTTGCCCGCTGCTCCCCTCAGCAGTATATTTCAGTCGATCCGCCTGTTCTGCTCCCCACTCTGTCTCTGGTGGATCCTCTCACCACCCCACACCTCTGTTCTACACCCCAGCTTGTATGCATAAATAAATAAATCTTAAAAAAATTCACATGAATTTTCAAAAAAGGTTACTAACAACTAATATTTATTGAGTGCTTACCATCTTCCAAACATTGTGCTAAGTGCTTTAAAGACATGATGATATGTAACCCTCAGAGCAGCTCGATGAGGTAGGAACTATTAATATCAGCTCCATTTTAGAGAAAAAGAGGAAACAAAAGCACAAAGTGGTTGAACAGTTTGTCAAGTTTACACCCTTAGAAATTGGTGGATTAGGGACTTGAACCCAGGGCAGTCTGGCTCCAAAATGCACTGCTGTCTTGGGATTGGTGTGAAGATTTGAGATGATGATGGTATCATTCTCCCTAAGCCTACTTGGCCTGACTCCCAAGCCACGCTCTCAACCAGCAGTGGCTTCTTCCCAGGTCTGACGTGCGGCTGGTGTGTAGTGAGTAGGGTTATCCGTGGTTGTAGAAGTCACCGCCATGGAGTGAAGGCTGGAGCAAGAAGCTAACCATGGAAAGAGCAGGCCCTGGCAGGTACCCCAGAACCCCAGGTCTAGCTAACGAGCTAGAAAGAGCTCCAGGAGGAGAGAACTGAGGAATCCTGGCTCAGCTATGACCCACACTGTGAGCTGGCAGGGCCCAAGGGTGGACAGGGATGGCCTTCACTTCCCCTCAGAAATGGGGCACAGATGGATCTGGCACCTGGGGACAGAGATGGGGGGATGAAACAACTATTGTGGCTGTGGGCTTTTCCTCCCCAGGGCCCCCTCACCTGCTGAGAGGCCGCCCTCTTGCCTAGGCGCGCAGATGTCCTGCGTGAGTCCTATTTCCGCTGCCACGATCGTTCTCACCCCAACTGCATGGTTAATCTGTAAGGGCAGGAAGGTTTCCTCCCCCTCTCCAGAGTCAGCTGGCCCGGGTGGCCCTGGACAGCCTTAGAGGACAGGCCAGGATCTCCCTGGCTTGTGGGCAGGGCAGACTGGCAAGCAGCTGGGAGTGGGATGCCCACAAGAGCGCCCAGCACAGTGATAATGGCCACCGCCGCCTTCGCGCCTGCTGTGTGCCTGAGACCACGCTAGTCCATTCAGCCTCACAACGTCCTGAAGAAGCGGGTCTCGTTTTCATCTCCATTTTTACAGATAAGCAAACTGAAGCTACGAGAGGTTAAGCAACTTTGCCGGAAGTAGGCGGCAGGACTAGAAGTCTGAACCAAGCTGCCTGACTCCAGATTGGGTCCACACGGACGAGGAAGCAGGGTATTGCCAAGGCGGGTGATGCTGGGATTCTCCAGGTAGCAAAGGGGGGAGAGGGGCTTCCCAGAAGAAGCAAGTTTGTGCAAGGTGCGGGGGTGTGAAAGGACCTTTTCAGGGTGGTGACTAATTCTATGGCCCAGCAAAAGGTGTGTAGGGAGGAGTGGCTGCAGATAAGGGAGGGAGCATGTTGGGGCCAAACTCGGAGAACCTCCAGCTGAGGTTTGTCCTGGGGGGCAGGGCAGCCATGCAGGTGTTAAGCATGAGGGTCACAGTCAAACTTGGGTTTGCAGGGTAATATAAACTTACGAGGAGCTTCCAGGGATACATTTTCAAAGGGAAGCCTCATACCAGTCCTGGGAGATAGCCCATTTTACAGACTTAGAATGGCTATGACACATGCTAGACCACAAAGCAATTCATGAGTGGCCCCCAGCCCAGGGCTCTAGCCACCATAGGGCATTGCTGCAAAGCTCCGGGCATAGTGAGAAAAAGAGGCAAGAGGCAGCCTTCAACTTCTGATTTCTCCTGGTCCTGTTGAGACTTGCTAGGGAGGATGAGATGAAGAGCAACTGAACTTGGGTCGCAGACATCACCAAGAACACGTCAGTAAGGAGTAAGAACAAATATTCATGAGCTCCAACTATGTAAGTAACCAGGTTAGGAGAAATTAGACTGAGAACAGTAACTCTAGGAGCTGTCTCTGATACAATATTCTGAGCTGAGTGTCCCCCAATAGGACAAGGAGATGTCCCAGACCCCCAGGTCTCGCTAACGAGCTAGAAAGAGCTCCAGTAGGAGAGAACTGAGGAATCCTGGCTCAGCTATGAACCACACTGTGAGCTGAGCCCTTCAGGGAGCCTCCGAAAACCTGCTGCTACATGAGGGGCCGGCGGCACCAGAGCAGGGGATTTTAATATTGAAGGCTCGGGAGCTTCTCAAGCTGACTTAGGGGATCCAGCGAAGGGATTCTAGTTGGGAGTTTTTTTTAACAAATTTCACAGGAAACTCTGAATGCTCACCTGGTTAGAAACAATCAAATTACCAAGATCCCATCCAAATTCAGAGCAAGTTCAGGTAAGACGTGTATTGAGCACCCACTATGCCAGGTGCTATTCTGCAGGCTTGGGATAGATCAGTGAACAAAATACAAGGTAAAGAAGTAACTTTTCCAGGCGTGCGGGGCGCTGTGGAAACAGGCAAGTGCTGCAGGTAAGTAAGGAGCACTGCTTAGGGAGAAGCTGTGGGATTTGATGGCCCAGCCAGGCAGGGGTGGGGCTCAGGGCAGGCCTCTCCAAAATATGCTGCGTTACCATGTTGATTATTTTAACGTGGTAACACTTTACTTGAGAGACAGCCAGAGCAGAAGGACAATCTGACCCTCCTGTTCCCTCCAAGCAAGAAATAAATCTCCCGTCTGAAAGGAGCCCTCCCTGTACCAGGAAGTTGAGAGACACCCTCACCATCACAGGCAGTGAATCCTGGGCTCCACAAACCTGCACCCAAGTCTAAAGTTTTTTCGTCTTGTCAGTTTTTCACACATTTATTGTTTCTTTGTCTATACGGTGTTAAAGCCACCTGCTTTGGTCACTTCTTAGATCCTTTCTCTATGGGGCCTCCATGCACATGAAATAAAACTTTTTTTCCCTCCTGTTAATCTGTCTCATGTCAATTTCATTAGACCAGCAGAAAGAAATGAGAATATACGGTGACATTTCCCCTTCGGAGCAGGTTCACTTTCAAGGTGACTTGAAAGAGGCCAGGGAGGGGCTGCCTGCTGGGGGAGGGTGCTCCAGTGCAGGCAGCAGCTAGAGCAAATGCCAGGGTGGCTGGAGGGAGAGCTGGGGTAGGAGGAGAGGCAGGGGCAGCCATGGATGCTGCTCCAACACGCTAAGCAGTCAGCACAGGCTCTTGATCTTGGTCTTGACTCTGAATCTGTCCGTGGCTTGACTTTTCCTCTACTTAAATTTTAGAGTAAATGCTGGAACTTCTAATATCCCAACAGAGTAGTTCCTTTAAGTATGCATTTTGTATTTTCCCACCTAATCCCAAGTGTCTTCAACCTCACCTGGTATTCTGCCCCACCCAGGGATCTCCTTCCCTTCCTCACTCCCTCCAGAGGCCCCAGGTTTTACCCACGGCCTGGAGGAAGGGGAGCAGGGCGCTGGAGAGCACTGGCCTGTCATCCTCCTTGTCCCAGGGAAGCAGCAGCTTAGGGGGCAAATGACAGAAAACAGCAATGGCTTGTTGAAGCCACTCATCAAGCTAACAGTGGAGAGGTTTAGAACCCAGATCTCCTGCTCCCAGCCCAGTGCCCTCCACTACTTCACGGCCATGCCTGTCTCTTCCAGCAGGCGGGCACCCAGCCTAACATATCAGGCCCCAAAAGAACCTTAAGCTAGAGAAAGGGCTCGAATGTTACTGAAAGATCTGAGCATTTCCATTCAGATCAGCAGGGAAAGAGCTCATTCAGTAAATGGTGTTGTGATGCCTAGATTATTATTGGGGGGATAACAAAGATGTGGCCAAAACAAATTCTATTTGGAACAAGTGTAATAAATAAAATCGTGGAAGTTCTGTAAGAAAGGATGGGTTGATTGATTTACAATTTTGGCTTTTCTAATCAGGATGGAAAATCCAGGAATCATATATGAAAAGATTGATACACTGGACCGCATAGGATACAAAAATTAACTTCTATGTGGAAAACTACCATAAAAAATGTTTTCCCCGTAACTGAGAAAACAGTTATAACCAGTAGATAGCAAAATCCCCTCATTTTATAAAGGAAAAAACTAAATCCTCTAGAGATTAAATGACTTACTCCAATCATTCTGTTAATTAACTCTGATCTTTGCACACAAGCATGCTATTGCAAGCTCCTTAAAATTGTGTTTGTTATTGAGACTCTGGTGACCAGCTATAAGCCAGGTTTAAGATAGGTGCTTAATAAACACATTGCTATACTGGTTGAAACATTGTAAACACTGTAAGGAAAGGGAACTCCTTTGCAAAGATCAAGAACTGGCAGGTACTAGGTGCTGGTGAAAACTGAGTTGGCAGCAAGCCATGGCTTCTGTCTCTGGCCTCACCCTACCACACCTGACCCTCCATCACTTGGACTCTAGGGCTAGCACCCAAAGCAATCAGTCCACCTCCCGCCTTTATCTCCACCCTTCCACCTCAGCTCTTTGGCCTTGTCCAGTCAGCTCCCAAGTCTTTTTGAATTTCACCCTGAGGGGAGACTGACACATCTGTCCTCCAAGGTCTCTGACCCTGAGATGCCTTGGTGGGGTGGGGGTAGTTGGAAATGGCATCATCTTTTGAACTTGTGCAGCAGCCAACATGGGTTGCTCACTAGTGGTGACTGGTGATGAAGTGAGGCGGAGCAGGAGGGAGAAGAGAACCCAAGTAATGGCTCTCTCCATCTTTGTAACGCTCAACTACCATGCATTGGGCAGAAGTTGATAGAGCAGAGATTGATAGTGTCCCTCTCCACTTTCCCATTCTCTCATGCTGGAGGCAAAAGAGACATAGACAAGAAGGATCGCTGGACCATGCAGATGAAGTGAAGGGGACAGGGTGTCCTCTGTCATGTTCCTTCTATAATGCCAGACACTGAGCTGGCTTCTCATTGACTGCCACCTGGCACCCTTGCACTCCCACCTGCCTACCTGGCTCTTTTCCTGAGCAGGCTCTGTGGAGATATGTAGAAAGAGAGCTGAGGTCCAGGCAAGGCCTTCTGACCCAGATTTCCTGACAGGCAACTTATGTTGAGAAACAAGCCCAGATTGAGTGGCCACACCTACCAATCCATAGGGAACCTTGGGTCTGAAGCTCCTCTAGATGGCCACAGGCTGAGACCCAGCCTCCTGAGAGGATGATCCTGTCCAAGGGAGATGCTTTGCCCTTCATTCTTGCCCAGGTTTTCATATTCATCATTGCAGCACACATGAGGATGCTGGGGGGTGAGACAAATAGCTCCAGGTGGTTTCCCTGACCTGGTCTTTGTACTTGCCTTGCACTGCCTTGCTCCAGGAGACTGGCTGTGTATGGGTGTTGGTTTTTCCAGCTACTCAGTCTATCCCAGGGATGTGGAAAAGGCAGTGAGTATTATGATTCAACCTGAAGTAAGGATTCCACATCTCTCTATCCTCTGACAGCAGAATTACCAACTTGAGTAAAAAGTGGCTGATGTGGAATCCAAAGTTTCTGGAAACTCTGGCCTACTTCCGTCAGAAAGGATGCTCTAGTCCATAGTGGTATACCTGCACTTAATTTTTGCAGAATCCACAAGGTTTAAATACTATGTATTTAAATATTGAAAAGTTATTGGTCAAGATAACAAAGTAGCAAAGTGTTAAATAAAATATGTTCTATTAGCCCATTTTGATGATATACTTTCATAACCACAAAATTTTTAAATATGCAAAGTTATGGTTATTACATAGCCGAGAGTTAACAAAAACATCGAAAGACAAATTTTGATTATTGTCAAATAATTTATCCACTTGTCTGGACATAGTACTGATGGGCTGGCCAGTTTGGTTAAGTAATAAATGTACACATAATTCATAAGTGATTACATGTTTAACCAATAAAATTTATTTTTCTTGTCTTTGTCATCAGAAACATACCAATTATATGATTAAAATCAAGATTTTCATATAATTTGGGTTCTATTGATGATGGTGCCAAATTCAATATAAACTTCCTTGAGTCATTCTAATTCTTAGTTTTTTATTAACTTCAGGCTGGAGGAACTACTCTGCCAAGGTTACAAATTACCAATATAATTCTCAAGGCAACACTTGATTCAGAATAAAACCACAAATATTATATAACATGCACAGACAAAATAATGGATGGCATTACCACTGCCACAACAAATTACAAAATGTTTTTATTTCATTATATGAGCAACTATTTCTTATAATGTGAAGATTTCTTTAAACACTATCTAGATCTATAAAATAGCAGTTCTAAAACCCTTTTATATCAGAACTCCTTAAAAATTACTGAGGATTCCAAAGAAATTTAATTTATGTAAATTATAATTGTCAATATTTATCACACTAGAAATTTAAACTGGTAACTTAAAACATGAGTGATGATGACAGCACATATCAAACAGTCTCTGCAAAACACTGTATACTCATAAGTGAATTAACATGAAAAGGGCAAATGATGTCTAATCATTATTGGACTATCTGAAAGGCACAGGAATCCTCAGACAACACTGTGAGAACTACCATTATAGAACAACATAAAGAATCAATATCATGTTCCCTACATGATATGTCTAGACCTAATATGAATTATAAGAATTTGTCTTATGGGCCTCCCTGATGGCCTGGGGTTAAGTCTCAGTGCTACCACCCTGACAGCTCTCCGTGGCAGCGGCAGCTCAGCCTGAATTTGATCCCCTGCCAGGGAGCTGACCCACATGGCATAGCAGACCTATCCTGCTTTGCCCTTTACTCTCCTTAGCAGTGTATTTTAGTGGATCTGCCTGTTCTGCTCCCCACTCTGTCTCTGGTGAATCTTCTCACCCCCTGCTCTTCTGGCCAACACCTCAGTTCTTCTATGCAAAAATAAATAAATAAAATCTTCTTTAAAAAAAAAAAAGAATTTGTCGTACACAATACCCTCAGTACTAAAACAGGTAGTAGTATTGCCTATAACATAGAAAGCAAGCAAGAGAACCAGGCAAAATGAGAAAACAGAACAACATGGCCCAAATGAAAAAGCAAAACAAAACTTGGTGGAAAGACCCTAAAGAAATGGAGATAAGCAAGTGATCTGAGGAGGAATACAAAGTAATGGTTATAAAAATGCCCACAGGGACTAGGAGAAGAACAGAAGAACTAGAAAAATTAAGTACCCTCCAAATAGAAGAGCTGAAGAATACAGTAATAGTACTGAAAAATAAAACAGCAGGGTTTTTTTTATCTATTTATTTTATTTTATAGGTTTATTATTTTAGGTTTATAATTATATAAACCTATAATTATAGGTTTATTATTTTATATGTTTATTTATATTTATTTTATAGGTTTTGCAACAACAGGCTGGATAAAGCAAAGGAATGAATAAGTGAGATGGAAAAAAAACAATAGAACTCATCCAGACAGAGCAGAAAAAAGTGAAAGAAGAATTTCCAAAAATGAAGATACTCTAAGAGATCTCTAAGTAACATCAAGAGGAATAATGTTCAGATTATACAGGTCTCAGAAAAAAGAGAGAGAAAGGGCCAGAAAAAATATTTGAGGAAATTATCACTGAAAACTTCACTAATCTGAGCAAGGAAGCAGATACCCAGGTTCAAGAAGTTCAGAGAGTTCCAACTAAGAGGAACCCAAAGAGACCCACACCAAGACATATTAGAATTAAAATGGCAAAATTTAAAGATAAAGAGAGAATCTTAAAAAGCTGCAAGAGAACAGCAGTCTATAATATACCCAGGAAAGCCCATAAGGCTATCAGAGACTTTTGAACAGAAAGCTGGCAGGCCAGAAGAGAGTGGCATGACATATTCATGTGCAGACAGAAATAAAAAACCTAGCCAAGAATTTTATATCTGAAAAGACTGTCATTCAAATTTGAAGGCAAGATCAAGAGCTTTCAGACAAACAAAAGCTAAGGGAGTTTATTACCATTAAACTGGCATTCTAACAAATGCCATGGGGACTCATCCAAAAATAAAAAATCAATAAAATTTGTGGACTGACCCCCTACAAAGCAAAATTAAGGTTAAAAGATAAGAGTAGAAAAATTAAAGTTATAGCATAAGTTCAGAAATTACAGAACATAAAGATATAAAATGAGACAGCCAAAATAGAAAATATGGTGGGGGGGAGGGGCCTCCCTGGTGGTGCAAACGGGTTAAGTCTCAGCACTATGAAGCTATCCAAGGCAATGCTGCACAAGTTGGATCCCCGGACAAGGAGCTTCCCACATGGCACAGCACACCTCTCCTGTCTCTCCCGCTACTCCCCTCAGCAGTGTGCTTCAGCAGATCTGCCTGTTCTGCTTCCTGTTCTGTCTCTGGTGAATCCTCTCCCCCCGCCAACATCTCTGGCCTACACCCTAGTTCTTGTATGCATAAATAAATAAACCTTAAAGAAAAAAAAGAAAGTAAATATGGTGGGGGGGTGGTAAAAATGCAGTTTCAGGATGTGTTCAAATGTAAGTAACTACCAACTCAACACATATCAATATCCAAATAAGAACTTATTTAGAAGAACTTATTTAGAATGAAACTAGGCCTCTGTCTTACACCATATACTAAAATCAATTCAAAATGGATTAATAAATAATATAATAATATAATAATAACCATAAAGCAGTAACCATAAAGCCAAAATCTATAGCAAAAACACAAAAGAACATAAAAAAGGGATTTTATAGGTTTTGCTTTGAAACTATAAATTGCCTTTTTTTTAGGAAGTATTTATTTATTTACACATAGAAGCTGGGTTGTAGGCTAGAGGTGTTGGGGGGTGAGAGGACTCACGTGATACAAAGTGGGGAGCAGAAAAGGCAGATCAGCTGAAATACACTGCTGAGGGTAGCAGCGGGTGAGACAGGAGAGGTCTGCTGCACCATGTGGGAAACTCCCTGGCCGGGTATCAAACTCATGCTGCAGTGGCTCTGGATAGCTTCATAGTGCTGTGACTTAACCCACTGTGCCACCAGGGAGGCCCCTGAAACTATAAATTGCTTGACATAATATGGCTATTTTAATTATGTTTATTCTTCCAATCCATGAACATAGGATCTTTCCATTTTTGTGTCTTATTTTCTATAGGAGATTAAAGAGGAGTCTAAACATGCTGCTAAAGAAAAATGTCAAGCCTCAAGAGAAGAGAAAAAAAAAGAAGACACAAAGAAAAATTATGAATACAATGAGAAATCAACTTGTAAACGACTATGAATACACACAAAACGATTGTCATGCTCATGTTAAAATAGCCATTTTACCTAAAGCAATATACAAATTCAATGCATGATCCCAAAGGTATTCCTCATAAAAATACAACAAAAATATCTTAAAATGTGTATGGAACCAAAAGACCTCTGAGAGCTACAAAAATCCTGAGGAAAAAGAACAAAAACTGAGGTATCATGCAACCTGGCTTCAAATTGTATTACAAAGCAACAGCAATCAAAACAGTATGGTGGGGGCAACTAGCATACAAATCAATGAAATAGAGTCAAGAGTCCAGAAATTGAACTATACTTATATGGACAACAAATTTATGACAAAGTTACCAAGAGCATAAAATGGAGAAAGGAAAATCTCTTCAACAAATGGCGCTGGGAAAACTGAACAGCCACACACAGGAGAATGAAACTAGGCCTCTGTCTTACACCATATACTAAAATCAATTCAAAATGGATTAAGGATTTAAATGTGTAACTGGAAACTATAAAAATACATAGAAGAAAACATAGGTGATAAGCTTCTTGACATCAACCAGAGTGATGTTTTGTAAATTTGTCTCCAACAACAAGAGAAACAAAAGAGGTAAATGGGACCACATCAATCTAAAAACACTTCTGCACAGTGAAAGAAACCATCATTTAAAACAAGAAGGCAGCCTACTAAACAGGAAGGCTTTTGCAAATCATATGTCAAAAGGGATTAATGTCCAAAATATATAAACAAATTGTACAATTAATTTCATGACAACAAAAATACAGCCCAATTGAAAAATGGGCAGAGGATTTAAATAGACATTTCACCAAGGGAGACATACAGATGGCCAATAGACAAACGAAAACATGTTCTATATCACTTATCATTAGGGAAATGCAAATCAAAACCACAATGAAATTTCACCTGACCCCAGTTAGAATGGTTATTATCAAAATGTCAACAATAAATGCTGGTGTGGATGTGGGACGCTTGTGCACTGCTGGTGGAAATATAAATTGGTAAATCCACTATGGAGATTCCTAAAAAAAATATGAAAAATAGAACTACCATGTGACCCAGTAATCCTACTTCTGTTATTTACCCAAAGGATAAGAAAACACTAATAAGAAAAAAATATACGCATACCTATGTTCACTGCAGCACTATTTACAAAAAAACAAGATATGGAAGCAACCTTTTGTTTCATGATAATGGATAATTGGATAAAGAAGATGTGGTATGTATATATAGGCAATGGAATACTACTCAATCATAAAAAAGATGACATCTTGTCATTTTGACAACATAGATGGACATTGAGGGAATTATGCTAAGTGAAATAAATCAAAAGGAGAAAAGCAAATACCATGATTTCACTCACTTGTGAAATATAAAGAAAGACAAAAGCAAATAACACAAAAACAAGACCCCTTAAACTCTGTCGTCAAAATGGGAGTTACCATAAAGGAAGGATGGGGAAGGGACTAGCTTGGTAGTAGACGGTGACTAGACATTTGGTGGTGGGTATGGTGTGAAATATACATTTGCTGGTATGAGAAACCATACACCTGCAACCTATGGTGTCGTAAACTAATGTTACCTTGATAAAAAGAGGGGAGAAATAGATTTAGAGTTACAAATGCTAATTGAGAAAGACACGTGCAACCTTATGTTCATTATAGCCCTATTCACAATAGCCAAGTAATAAGCCAAGAAATAACTCTAGTGCCCAGCGACAAATGAATGGATGAAGAAGTTGTGGTATATGTACAAGGGAATACTACTCAAGCATTAAAAAAGATGAAATTTGCCATTTGGGACCATATGCATGGACTTTGAGGGGATTATGCAAAGTGAAATAAAGCAGAAGGAGAAAGACAATGCTATAATTTCACTCATTTGTAGAATATAAAGGGAAAAAATGAACAAAGAAAACAAATCCTTAGACTTTCACATCAAAATGGTGGTTATCAGAGGGGAAGAGAGGGGATGATAAGTGAAAGGGGACAATTGGTTGGTTGGTGGATGGTGACTGGACACGTAGTGGATGGGTGTAGTGTGATATATACCAGTGCTAAGGTAGGAAACTGTCCACCTAAACAGTATTGTAAACTAGTTACCTCAATTAAAAAAAAACTAGTCTTACAAAACATTCCTCACTGCCCCAAGCAAATTTGGTGAGCACTGCGCTGACTCAGGACCAAATGCAGGACCTTGAATTGGAGCCTAGAGAGAAGCAAGGACACGGACAGTTAGTATTTCTGGAGTGAGTAGCAGCTTACTGGGTGTCACTGAGGTGAGCACACGGTCATGCTACGCACACCAAGGCTGCCGTGCCTACACTTTGAATCAGGGAGTTAAACAGTGTGAGTTTTGAAGGGCTTTCTCCTGAGGTAAGAGGTCCCCCACTTCAAACGAGAAATGTGGGGAAGCTGCTGACCTCTGCAGGTCTCAGCTTCATCAACTATAATGGAGACCAATAACCCTCGTAACTATCTCAGCGTGTTGTTAGGGGAGTAAGTGGGATAACCTGTCTAAAGGACTTAGAGCCTAACACACAGAAAGCCATCCATAATGTCAGCTGTTTGCAGTCACATGTCACTTCATGTCAGGGATACGTCCTGAGAAGTGCATCATTAGGCTAATTGGTCACTGTGTGAACATCATAGAGCAGAGAGCTACACACCTAGGCTGCTCCTGACCAAAAAGTGACGTGACCAGTGACCGCACTCCACTAGGCAGACCATGTCAGTACAGGGCAGGCGATTTATCATAAACCATCTCCCGTCTTGGTGAAGGCAAAATCTGTGCCTCACACACAAGTGAACCCTAGAATTGGGCTCCAAAGCAAGCACACAACAGGTGCTCACCAGAGCGGTGAGTGAATGAATCAGTGAATGAGTGAGTGAGGATATGGATACATGATTGGGTGGGAGGTCTGTCTCATGGCTAGTTAAATCATTATACCTTCCACTCACTGGTAACGTGGAACTGTTTAGCTTCTTCAGGTACAAAATATTGAGAATGACCTTCTTGCATTCCTCCTCTGAGTTCTCAGTTCTTCCTGTTGTTGAAAGTAAAAAGCAAATTGTTTTCAGATTTTAAGAAATCCATTTATATTGCCCAACAACACCTCTAGATTTATTGACTCTCCCACAAATAACTAGAAAACAGGCAAAGATGGGATTTTTTCTCTGCCGTTTCATCTAAATCAGTGTTTATTTCTATCATTTAATTAAGTAATATATGTTCATCAGAGAAAATAATTTTTAAGCAGGAAACACAATACAAAGAAATTCAAGTTAACAGCACTCAGCAGAAAACCCTGAGTACATTTAGTTATCGATACTCATATACAAAGATGGAGGTTTGAAAAGTTTTTCTATAAAGTCAAATTCTTACTGGAAGCGCTCTTTTTCCACTTCATTTCACTTCATATATCTTGAACATCTTTCCATGTGAGTCTCTCCCACAACTGCAGGGACCTGACGTCGGACCTTCCTGTAGTTTCCGTTTTCTCTCTATTGCAGAAATGCTGCCATTCCCCTCACTGCTTACCATATGCTCGTATGCATATGCATATGTGTAAGTCTGCTGGCTCAGGATAAGTCCAAAGGGCACATCTTCAGTGTCCAGTGGGCTGGTGACCATTATCAGAGACTACTTTTTACCCACACAGACTCTTACAGAACCTCCCAGCTGGGCCAGCTGCTGTCCCTGAGGCCTTCGTGGCTCCTGCTTGTCCCACACGTAGTCTAAGCTGACATCCCAACCTATGCAGGTCTGTCCCAGTCACCCAGACACAAGTTTCCACCTGTGGTTATTGTAACTAATGTTGCTATGAATTTGGCATACAGTTATCTCTTCAAGTCCCTGTTTTTAATTCTTTGGGGTATAGAGTGGATTTACTGGATCATAAGGTAGGTCTATGTTTGACTGGTTGAGAAATCACACTTTTTGGTTATCTATAGATGCTGCATTACTTTATACTCCCACTAGCAATGTATGAGGGTTCCAATTTCTTCACATCATTGCCAACCCTTCTTATTGTCTGTTTTTTTATTATGGCCATCCTAGTGCATATGAGGTAGTATCACACGGTGATTTTGATTTGCATTTTCCTAATAACTAATTACATTGAACATCTCTATTGGCCATTTTCTGTATGTTCATAACTACCTTAGATATAGATATCTTCAGGAAAATCTACTGAAGTCATTTGTTGTATTGGGTTGTTTGCCTTTTGTTGTTGAGTTCTAAGTGTTCTTTACTTATTTTGGATACCAGACTAATCAGATATATGATTTGCAAATATTAAGTCGAACTAACTGGCTTTTCCCCCCATTTTTTGGTGGTGATCTTTGAAGCACAAAAGTTTTTAAACTTTGATAACATCCAGTGAATTATTTTGGGAGCTACCTGTGCTTTAGCTATCACAGCTAAGAAACCATCACCTAATCCAAGGTCAAAGAGTCTTATCACTGTCTTCTTGTGAGTTTTATAGTTTTACCTCCTGCATTTAGGTCTTTGATCACTTTGACTTAATTTTAGTACAGGGGTCCAAATTCATTCTTTGGCATGTAGATATCCAGTTGTCCCAGCATCATTTGTTGAAAAGATTATTTCCTCATTGAATTTTTTTGACACTTTTGCTGAAAATGAATTGTCCATAAATACATGGGTTTGTTTCTGGAAGGTCAAGCCTCTTCTGCTGACCTGTCGTCTCTATCTGATGCCAGCACCATGCAGTCTTGACACACAGAAGGTGCCACCGCAGCTTTATTGAAGTTTAAATCAGAAAGTTTAAATCCTCCCAATTTTTTTTTCAAGATTCTTTTGGCCATTCTGAAGAATGAATTACTTCTATAGGAGGAAAAACATATATTACTATTAACAAAATCCTACGTATTTAACTCATTTTAAACCAGAAACCACCTCCTCTGGAGAATTTATCCCAGACTCACCATGCAGAACCTGCTGCTTCTCTCCTGGGGTTGCTGGAAACACCGATTTCATTGGAAGGTGAGTTTGTTGAGGGCAGGAGTGATGTCTTATATACCTGAAGCTATTTCCCACAGCCCCTGGCATGGGGCCCAGGACTAGGGCTGAGTATATGCTAAGTGAATAAATGAATGAGTGGATAAATGACTAGTGCTCTGAGTCACTCATATCGTTCATATTCTGATCAGAACCTGGACAAACAACCTAACAAAGCAGAGCTTAGGAAATACATTCATTATATTCATGGTTACACCTCTATTGACAAGTAGAGTCATGTGTTGTTTCACCTAAGGTTTCCTGAGTTTATTATAGTTATTATAATGTTTGTCAATAAGAGAAAAATATGCTCAAATTACTACGGAAATTAAGTGTGAATTGCATACTCAGACATTCCACAGCCAGGGCCTGGTTTCAATCAATACTGTAATTCATGATAGGTCTTATCAAAGCATCAGAACTTGCCTAAACTAAAAGATTAGCCCTTGAATTAGCACTTCAAACTGGGCTCTTACTTAATCTGCTAATGATTTCCTTTGTTTAGAGAGATTAGCCCTAATCAATTCTAACACCTGCTCCCAGACCTATATGCACAGATTTGTCCCTTAAACAATCCTTGGAGAGCTGGAGTTAAAGTTCTCAGCCCTGTAGGAACACCGGGCCCAGGAGTGGAGCCAGACACACTCTCCTGAGTCAGCAGGGGACCCAGCGCTGGGTCCAGGCAGTGGGCTCTGAGCAGAGGGGGAGTAACTCTGCCAGGAGGGAAGGAGAGAGGGAGGGAGCACACATCGGACTGGAACTGAGACTGGAAACATGCTTAGGATTTGCCCGGTGGACACAAGGACTGCAAGCTTTTGCACAGGATGAACAAGGTGCTCCAAGCAGATGGAACACCTAGAGCGAAGGTATGGTCGCAAGCACACACCTGTCCCCACACTCACACATTCAGATGCATCCTCCTCCCAAGACCTGGGCCAGGCAGCAGCAGTGGAAACCAGGCATGTGTCCACCTGAGTCACCCACTACCCAGATTCCCACCAGGTGTGCGTTCCCGTGTCCTCTCCTCGAGAGGGCATTTACTACCTGCTGCCCCTGCTTCCCCCCCCCCATGGGTGCAGGCCCTCTCTCTGCCACCAGGTTGGGCATGCCTCTCAGGTCCTCACTCATTGCAACTGTGACACCAGTACCCCACTGAGACGGGCGCGGCAACCAGGCCAGATGTTACTGATCCTGATGAAGCTCAGGTGTTGCGAGATGCAGAATTTTCCGCCTGCCCTGCTGGAGCCTTTGGCTGGCCATTCAAACTATGGGGCAGGGAGAGTCTCCACAGCCTAAGGACCACTGACCTGACCCTCACCTGGGGGTGAGGGGTGGGGGTGGGAGTGGGGGTGTGGCTTTGTCCAGTATTCAAAGCATTGCTTAGTAACAGCCCCAATGTGCTTTATTCCATCACTCAATGATAAATGTTTATTGATCCATACCTTTACAATTTTTTAACAGGTGTATTACAAACATCCATTAAGATTCACGTCATTCATAAACAGCCTTATGCAGTTTTACCAAATGAACACACCTGTGTAACCAGACCCCAGACCAAGGGACCGAACATAACCAGCACCCCAGAACTCCTCTCATTCCCATCCTCATCACCACCATCCCTCAGCATAGCCTCTGTCCTGGATTGTGACCACATAGGTGAATTTTGTTGGGCTTTGTACTTTATGCAGATGGAATCATATTGTAGACTCTTGTTGGTGCTTACTCTCAAATAAATAGATTGGGCAAAGACATGTTTGAAAGACTGACTCTTGTGACAACTACGGACCCACAAATGTAAAATGGGGTAAGGCACTTGTACGGGATCTCTGCCATCCCTGAGACAAAGGAAAAGGGCTGGCGACCCAGTGCCAAGTGCTCCAGTCTAGGAGTCAGGGCTTGTGTTCAAATGTGATATTCATCCACAGTTTGCTGTGCAAACTTGGAAAATCTCCTTCCCTCTCTGGACCTCAGTTGTATCCACTGTGGTTGGAGCGGATAATAGTTTCCTACCTTTTTGAAGAGACCATCTGTCCCCTATCCCCACTCCTACTGCTTCCATGGACTTGGTGGTTTGAAAAATGTTGCCAACTGAGCAGACTGCATGTAAGTAATGATTAATTTGCTTCCCCATTTCTTGTTAATGGAAAATGTATGGAGCAGACTCATATCTGCTACAGATGGCAGGCAGTGCCACTCCCGGTAAATAGAATTGCAATAAAAAGCAGAGGCTCTTTGTGGCTGAGTTACTGGATTGCAGCCTCATATCAAGGAAATGTTCAGAGTTTGGTGCCTCCAGTGAATTACAGGGAATAGCTTGAGAAGACCCATCACAGCCTGAGTGCAGCCTTGGATCCCAGAACCATCAAGGAGATAGGTAATCACAAGCTTTCCTTCTAGCTCTGAAAAACCAACCACCCTGGGGATGGCGGGAGAATGGGTCCTTCCCTGGGAGGGCCTCCCTCTCACTCTGACCTCAACCCTTACCCCACTCTGTCCTTTAGCCTAACAGCTTCCCTACTAAATTAGTCCTGGTGGCCCAGGGCTGTCTCATGTTGCTCCGGGCTCTACTATATTTGAAAACTGTGGCTGGAACTTGAATTCCTGGAGGCTGTGATCATTGCCCTTCTGGGCTCCAGGCAACTCCCACTGGGGGGACATCCAGTGTCTCTTTGGAAGGTGGCTGCTCCCCCAATCCTGCCTGCCCAGAGCTAGGGTTCTGGGTCTTCACTCCTGTGTACCTCAAGAGCTCTCTGCTTCCCAACCCAGCCCCCATTTCCATCCGTGACCAAAGGCTGGGATTAAGGCTACTTGTGGACAGGATTGTGCTCACTAATGGGGAGCAGAACCACACCCAGCATAAATCAGAATCTATCTTGGGGTCAGGGAGGGAGGGAGATTTGGACGTATGTGGTCAAAAAGAGCTTCTTGGCAAAGGGGAGAATATAAGTAGAAGGAGGAGGGGGCAGGGCTGTACCGAAGTGGGGAGCATTGCAGCTTGGATGCGAAGTGGGGAGCATGCAGTGCTCTGGGCAGAATGAGGGTGTGCAGGGCACCCAAGGCGCCATCTCTAGAGGTACACCATCTATTAGCTCCCCTCGCCGCTCTCCCCAGCTGTGAGTTCTTCCCCAGCTCCACCCAGCGCCAGGCATTCTCTAGGGTGATGAGGGGGGTGAGAAGGGTGCAATCAGGTGGAGGCAGGTGCGGTGAGTCTGCTGAGAACTTGGAACTTGACATGAGGACATCTGCAAGTTTGGACTGGACATTTGTACATGCCTGGGGCCAATAACTGGATGGCCAGTGCAGAACAGCCCATCAATCCAGCATGTGACCCACTTTCACTGTTGTTAAGCCAAGGTGCCGGGACTTTGCACAGTGAAGAGCAGTGAGAATTGAAGGGTAAGCTCTGAAGTATCACTTTAGGATAAAGAAGTACTTACCGGCTAGTCAGTCTAAGTGGGCTTCTTGAAAGAGAAGTCATTTCTGGAGCAGCACAACAGGTTGTCTGGTTATAGAAAACATCTTTTGAGCGTGTGCTATGGACTGTGCAGCCCTAGAAAATAAAGGTGAAGGGGCTCCCTGGTGGCACAAGGGGTTAAGTCTCAGCACTATGAAGCTGTCAGCAGCCACTGCAGCACAGGTTCGATCCCCAGCCAGGGAGCTAACCCACATGGCGCAGCAGACCTCTCCTGTCTCGCCCGCTGCTCCCCACAGCAGTGTACTTTAGTCAATCTGTCTGTTCTGTTCCCCACTCTGCCTCACACCTCTGGCCTACACCCCAGCTCTTGTATGCATAAATAAATAAATCTTTTAAAAGAAAAGAAAGATGAAGGGTTTTGACCCCAGTTCTCCCCTGATATTACAGTGAAGGGGCGATCATGGAAAACTCAGCCCACTAAAGACAGAGAACTTGAGGAAGGCTATCACGGGGGAGAAGCTGCCTAAAGTCAGTGGTGTCTGAATTACATTTAGATAGATGAATCTGAATTCTCCAAGGGGTGAGGTTTGCACATACTCAGGCTCAAAGGTCCCGTGAGAATCTGATGGACCCTGTAGCAGAAACACACACGCGCACACGCTTCAGGGGCCTGAGAGTGAGGCCAACAAGAGCACGGCATGACCAAGGATGGCGTCTGAGGGCAAAGATGAATCTCAAGGGCACAGCCTGCCTGTGGGGAGTGGAGGCCAAAGCATGACTGTCCTAACAAGACCAAACTGGTGGGAGAGGGAGGGAGTCTTCAGCAGATTCTGGTTCCCCAAGACCAAGCTGTGCTGAGGGTGTAGTTGAGGTGTCTGTGGTGTGAGGGCTGTAAATATGGTGAACACCTGAGTGAGAGATGGTTCAGACCACAAAGGTGGGGAGCAGGGTGTTGACAGCACGCAGGTATATGCAGTGGCTGAGGAGTCCAGTGATGTTGGTCCGAACGCCAAGTACAGTTGCTGTCACCTTGAAGATGACCTAGAATAAAACCTTCAGCAGTGATTTCCAGGACTGGAGGGCGTGGAAGGTCAGGAGCTTTCTCAACGCAGATGTGCCACCTCCTCCTGAGTCTCACCCTGTACGACTCAGACAGTACGAACCCAGGGGCGGTGAGCGACTGTGCTGTGAAGGTCCCTCTGGGTAATCCTGCTCCTTCCCGCACTGTGTCTTTCTCCCCCAGAACAACTGTCCAGGGAGGCCACTGAGTGAGGAATACGACACACTGTTCTTCTGAACTGATTCCATCGCCCACAGCTCAGCCAGCCCCACCCAACTAACTAGTCCGTTCATTCAACACATTTTATTGAGTATTCACCATGGGTCAGATGCTGGCGACCAGAGAACTATTCTTGGACCTTCTTGGGGGCCAGGGGGCGAGCATCACAACCCCATGGCAGCTCTGTGATGAGGGAGGTTCGAGCACTCTGGGAGTGCCCATGAGGGGCAGTCTTGGGTCATCAGGGAAGGCTTCCTGAAGGAAACGCAGGAGCCAGCCTGCCAGGCAGGAGAGCACCTTTCCGGAAGCAGCTGGCAGTGCACAGCCTGCTGGCAGGAGAGAATAGCTGGGGCAGTGCAAGGACCCCCAACGGGGCCTTGTGCTGAGAGTGGGCTGGAGAGGCTGAGAGTGGGCTGGAGAGGCGGGGCTTGGGACTTACCCTGCAGATAAAGGGGCAGCCTAGAAGTTTCCTGAGGTGTCTGAGGATGCCACGATCACTCTGAGAAATGGGTCCACCTAGAAAAAGAGGTCCCTGGTCATCTGGCTGCCCTGGGGGTCTTAGCAAGGCCTGTTGAAGAGCGTGTCCACGGGACACACAAGAGCTGGACTTCTCAGAAACACAGCCCCAGCTGGGGCTCACCCCTCCTGAGAGGCCAGTGACCCCCATGCACCAGGGGCCTGCAGAGAGGACGTTTTGGGAATCCTGTGTCAGGTCTCACCCTGCAGGCAGTGAGAACCTGTGGCCACCCAGCCCCCTGCTCTTCTCTCTGCTCCCTCCCCAGTCTTCCCAGAGGCCATGTAAGCGGTCCCATTTCCCAGGCAGGACTTCCCCACAGCCTCCTCCTGCTGTGCAGTGATGTCCAACATCTGTTCAGTACATCAAACTTCTCAAAACTAAAGGCCTCCATCTCCATTTCAGTCAGCCCTTCCCCACCACACGTTGGAGCTGATCTTTCCTAGGGCACCCCAAGTCCCAAAGTTGAATTAGTGGATCCATTCACTGGCTCCCTCCCTCTCTGCTTCTGATTCTAATTCCCTCATTCTGTCCTGCCCAGCCCAGAGTCTCACCAGGACATCCAGCTTCTTGCTCCCCACCTCTATCATCTTGCCACCCCCAAAACCCCTGGCCTTCACACCCTTCTCTGCCCACCCACACCTGCCCAGTTGCTCTTGCAGCCACTAGCACCACCCCACCCCGGGCTGAGGGAGACAGCCCCGCAGAGGACAGAAGCCTTGGATAGACCTGGCCTCGGCATCAGGTCAGCCTTCCCACTGGCCCTCCCCTCTGGTCTCCACCATGGCTTTTTTAAACCCTCTCCGGTGCTCTCCAGCCTCCACCTTTCTCAGTCTCTGAGCAACTGACCTCCCCTCATTCATAAAGAAAGTGGGACCCCTAAGATGAAAATTCCATTGAGTTTCTGCCACCCCACTTTCATGTTCCAGAATCCCTGTCTTCCTTCCTTCCTCCTGAAACATGGCCCTCTGGTCTCCTCCTGGAAGAGCCCCGGGTGGGTCTGAATCGCAGCTCCTCCCTCCCCCTTGGATGGAGCACCATCTGTGATCCTTCCTCTCGCCTCTCTCTCCAACTGCCCATTCTCCCCCTGCTCTTCCCACAACCTCCGAAACCCCTTCTGCCCCCACCTTCTGCCTCCCCTCCCACTCACTCCTACCCACAGCCTCTGGCTCCTAAAACTCCCCCAGAACCTTCTCTTACCCAGAAGCACCGCAGAAGATTAGAACCATAAATCTCATCACTGCTCCCCCAGCCGCCCCTCCTCCAGTGCCCCGTCTTATCAAGGGAAGCTGGGCCCAGTCCCACCTCAGAGCCCTCTGTCCTCGCCCTCCACACCACATCCCACTGCCTGCCGAGTCCCCTCAAGCCCCAGGCTCCACCCCGTGCTTCTGCTACGTGCCAGACCCTTGGCCGGCGCATTCCTGGCGTGTTACTCATCCACGTATCTGCTCAGCAAGAATGTCTTGGAGAGCCCACTCCTGGTGGCCCTGCCTCGTCTCATGTCCACAGCCCCAGCTCAGACAGCTGCCCCACTTGGCACTTGACCTGTCTCAACAACTGACCTGGATTTCACCCCTCAATTTTGTTTCACCTCCAAAATTGCCTGGGAGTTTGCTCCTCCTCTTTGTCCCGTCTGGCCCCTGTTGGCCTCCTCTGACCTCTCAGTGGCAATTACGGTGAGGAATCCTCACTGGCTCTGAGGCTGGGGGCAGCAGCAGTGTTGGGGAACCGTCTGAGATGGGCCAGTGGGGGTAGTGACTGTAAGAATCCCCTTAGGGACATATATTCATTTGTGCACGCAAGAAATAGTTACTGAGCACCTACAATGTGCCAGGCACTGGGCAAGCCCCAAGAGAGATGTCAGGGAGCAAAACAGACACAGGTGGCCCTTCCTCTCCGGGATAGTGGGGAGACTTCATCATTTAAATGCCCTAAGTGTAACCAGGAGGAGTGCTTCCTGCGGGGGAGCGGGGGAGGACACGCTGCTGGAGCTATAATGGGGAGGGGGGTGACCCTCCTTGAGGAAGTGAGTTAAGCTGAAATTTGAAGGATAAAGATGTGTCAACTAAGAGAGGAGGGGCAAGCATCCAAGTCTAAGGACAGTTTACGAACCTCGAACCTCGTGTCCAGCTCTCACCTTGCGGGCAGTGAGTGCCTGTAGCCACCCAGCCACCCGTTCTCTCTGCTTCCTCTTCTCTAGCTCCCTCCCCCACCTGGAGGCACACACACACCACACACACACACACACACACACACACACACACACACACGTGTGTGTGTGTGTGCGCATGCGCCTGGAACAAGTTTTTTAAAAATATAAAATAGCAGAACACAAAATTTACCATTCAACTGTCTCTAAGTGTACAACTCGGTGGTGTTTAGTAAATTTCCAATGTTGTGTAGCCCCCACCATCTAGTTCCAGAGCCCCCAAAGGGCTGCTTTTATTGATCCCTGGACCCATTAAATGCTCTCCTTCATTCCTCTCCCCCCCACTTCTGCAACCACTCACCTACATCTGTCTCTACGGAGTAGCCCATTCTGGACATTTCACACCGACAGAAGCACCCAATTCGCGCCTTTGGGGTCTGACTTCTTTCACTCGGCGTCATGTTCTGGAGGCTCCTCCGCTGCCCTTCTCTTTACGCCGAACCACATCCGCTGTGGGACCTGCGGCCCTTGTTTCTCCGTCTCCTGGTTGATAGACATTTGGGTTGTTTCTGGCTTTCGGGCTATCGCAAGGCGCTGCTGTGAACATGTGTGTACAAGTTTCTGTTTGTACACCTGATTTCACTCCTTTGGGTGAACACCTAGGAGCAGAATCATGGGGTCTTATGGCAACCGTGTTGAACTTTTTGAGGAATGGCACACATTTTCATCGCACTACTTGGATTTTAGTTAAATTCAAGCTATGGGGTAAGAGGCAATGAAGGTGACATTTGAGGATAAACACTGTTATTTTCCGGTACTTACCGTTTCTTGTTATCCCTTCCCATTCAGTTAGAGAATAGGCTGAGCGAGCCATCTAATAAACTGACCCGCACCGTTAGGCACCGCCAGCCAGGCATCTTGGTCAGGTTGCCCCCTGACGTATGTCAAAAGCCTAGAGCAGTGCTTGGCTCAAGGCACAATAACTATTTGTTGCATGAATAAATAAGGACAATGAACTGCTTCTAGTGCCCTAAAGTCCCAAGAAAACAGACATTCATCAGCTAGAACCAGAGTGAATGAGCCAAAATTGTAGACAGTGGGTGACTCTATAAGGGAAAGGACTTCCCAGAGCCTCCAGGCCCTTGGCCACTGGGAAAGCCTCCACAGATCTGTTTTAAACATTCACCATTTGCAGGTACTTTTACATTTGTTCACCCGGAAACTTGGAGAGCCTGAACGGCTTTGGATCACACAGCCAGGCAGCCTAAGAGGTAGAACTGGAATCCAGCCCAGGCCGCTGAACATTCTGTCCCTGGGCCTTTGGTGATGATAGCAGTCCCTTCAGCTTGAGGCCAGCACTCAGCCCTGTGCAGACCCAGGGATGCATCAGCCTGAGGGATCCTCAAGAGCTTGGGAGGCCTGTGGAGAGCTTGAAATTCTCCATCCCCCAACAGAGGCCGGAGGGAAGGGGAGGAGGGCAGAGTGGCAGCAGAGCGTGCAAATTGGAGGCTGATATTGAATTGCAGCAAAATGAGCAGAGGATTAGGTGCCCCACCTGGACCCACCCCAGGAGAATACCAAGGCCTGTGCTGACACTTGTGAGAAGCTGGCAGACGGAGTACCACGTGGAATTGTGGTCAGATAAGCAGGGGTCATGAGGCAGGAAAACACCATGAGTTTGGCTGAGGCCTTCCTTTTGTGGCTCTCCGCCTCTGGCCTGGGCGTCTGCATTTACAGAGTTCCTCCTGGGTTGGGGAGGCAGATCGGGGGAGATCAGAGCCTGCTTGTGACATTTTTCAGGACCTGCTTTCAGGGGGTGCAGAGAAGAAAGGGAAGGGGACACACCCAAACACCCAGGATTCCGGGAGTGAGGGTGGGGGAGACTACCTTGACTGAGTAAGCAAGGGAAGGCTTCCTGGAAGAAGGTAAAGGGTGTAGAGCTGGGTTGAGATCCAGAAAGATATGTGTGTAAATTATGGCTTAGCTACTTCCTAGCTGCTTGACCTTGGGCAAACAATTATTTCTATAAACATTTTTTTTTTGAGCATCTACTCCATGCCAATCACGTTAAGTGTTGGGACTACAAAGGTGAATTCGACATAGTTCCTGTGCTCAGATCCTAAACAAATCATCTAGGACAGCATGACCCATGCTGTAATGGAGGTGAAGCAGAGCACCATGAGGTGTGGCAGAGGAGGAGATGGTCAGCTTAATGTCCTTGAACCTCCCTTTTCCTGAATCCATACATGGGGTTGGTCCCCACTTCACCACATAGCTGAGATGACTACTGGAGAGGAGCTTCAACAATGGAAGGGCAGGGCAGGCCTGAGGAAAGGTCTGAGGCAGAGGCTGAGGTCTGAGAAGAACCAGGGGGTGTGGTGCCAGAGTGGGAGGAAGGAGGACATGACGGCATCGTGGGAGGGCGGAGGGACCCTGCACAGAATCTCAACAGGGTCCTGCAGGTTAGCCAATCGCTGGAGCATATGGATGCTGGAGGCAGGTGCCCGGAGCCTGGGTGTTTCGACTGCAGCTATTCCAAGTGGGGAGTCAAACAGGTTTGGGTGACCTTTTAAGCAAGGTCGTTGGGCACTGCCCATAACCCTTCCAGCTATCATCACCCCCTCACTGATAATGACCCTGGCACAGCCCGGCATCCTTAGCTCCTCTCTCTCCCTGTAGGGTGGAATCATCAGCTTTCTTGGATCAGCCGGCAATTACTTTCCCCTCTGCCCTCCAGCCCTGCGAGGAGGAAGCCCCAGAGTGGCAGAAGACCAGGGAGCTGCAGGGTAACCAAGGCTCTATTGGATCTAGGAGAGGGGAAGGCTCCAGCCTCACCAGCCTCCCGGATGTGATGGAGGTGGAAGTTGAGGACTAGAAGGAGTTCAGTCCAGCCAGGAGCAGTATGCCCTCCTGCAGCGGGTCTCTCCTGCTAGCACCCATAGTGGCTCCCAGCTGCCCTCCTGCAAGGAAGTTTATTAATCTGCAGCCCGGGCTGCTTCATGCTGCAGAAATTTATGGGAACAACTCCTCCGGCCCTGCCTATACACAGATTCTAGCCACAGCTTCTCTGATTTTTGTTTAGCCTTTGACGGCCTCTGACACAAGGCAGGATGTTTAGAAAGGGACCCCTGCTCCCAGCCCCTTCCTCTCACCTAGTACTTTTCAAAGGAGAACAAACTTGTCCTGACCCCATCCCACCAGAGCACAAATGCACACTTCCACTCTCTCTGCCCAAGTTCTGAGAATCACCTTCTCTCCTGAGTCAGGTCTCTGAGGAATTCCACATGGCTGCAAATAAGAGAATGCAGGGAAGGGTATAGGTGGGCTTAAGGGGGGCAAGAGCAGACAGAGTTGCTTGTTTATTCACTTGACAAACATTTATTGCATGCCAGGCCCTGTGCTAAGTGCTGGGGTGCAATCGCGAGCAAATTCAGATGTGGTCCCTGCCTGCTGGGAGCCCACAGTCCAGTGGAGGATAATGGGCAGCCTCAGAATGACATGAGAGGACAAGGCGCACCACGGGGTGACGGCCCAGAAGGATGCCATGTGATATTGAGGCTACAGGAAGCCTTCCCCAAAGAGGAGTGATTTTTTAACCAGGATGGAAAGCAGTGTTTTCCAAACTGTGAGTGACCCTGCACCAGCTTATTAAATCGATTTAGTGTTTGTGATCTGGATTACTTTTTTAGTGAAACAGACTAAGGGTACTTAAAATACCACATTTAGGAAAGATTGTTCTGTGTAACAGAAATAGTTATTTCTATACCTATCTATCTAGATCATGTTTATGGGTTAAGATAGTAAATGTATTTCTTCCTGCAGGTTTCTATCAAAAATACTTGGGGGCCTCCCTGGTGGTGCAACGGGTTAAGTCTCAGCCTATGAAGCTGTCCGCAGCCACGGCAGCATGAGTTTGATCCCCGGCCAGGGAGCTTCCCTCATGGCGCAGCAGACCTCTCCTGTCTCACCCGCTGCTCCCCTCAGCAGTGTACTTCAGTAGATCTGCCTGTTCTGCTCCCACTCTGTCTCTGGTGAATCCTCTCACCACCCCTCACCTCTGGCCTATGCCCCCAGTTCTTGCATGCATAAATAATCTTTAAAAAAAAATACTTGGGAAGTCATTCAGCTGGAGTTTGAGGAAGAGCTGACCATGAGAAAATGGTGTTGATACACGACACATATCAGGACCCAAGGATGAAGGGGTGGAGGGAGGAGGTGCCAAGGTGGGGGGCTGACCTTGTGCTGCAGGGAGCTGCAGCCTTTAGGTGAGGGCACATCGTCCTCATCCCGGCCCCACCATGGGCAGGAGGGAAATGGCAGGAAACTGCCTTTGTGTCTCCCCAGGATCCTGGACCTGTGACTTCCCTGCCTCCGCCTGGGCCTCTGGCCTCTGAGGTGAGGTTTGGTGGAGGAAGTCAGTCAATCATTGTAGGGAAAGCCTGAATTTCTGGATCACAGACATGTATTCATAGCTCATCTCATTACTTACCGGCCACGTAACCTTGGGCAACTTTTATAACCTCAATCTCTGTAACTGTGCCTCAGTTTCCCCCATGTAAAATGGTCTAATTGGATTCACCCCCACAGTCCCTTGTGAGGATTTAGTTTGTAACCCAGATGTTTTAAGTCCTCTGGGTTCCTCCTTTGCTTTCACATAGAAAAGGGTGCCAGGTTTAACAAATAAAAATACAGCACACCTGGTTAAGTTTGAATGTCAGATAAACGCATAATTATGCTGTATGTCTTATAAATATCGCTTGGAATAAACTTACTCTAAAAAGTGCTTGTTATTTATCTGAAATTCAAATTTACCGGCATGCTGTGTCTTATCTGGCGACCCCACACAGGAAGTCAACAGCTGGCGCTCCCTCCCAGACAAGCATGAGCCCCAACCCTGTAACATTTCTGAGACTCCCCAGGACCCTAATCCCATCTCCTCCCCTCCCTCCAGCTGCTGCCTGGGACCGCTCTCTTCACACTGTTACACTGCACCTGCCTGTGGCTCTGCCCTGTCCCTTCTTCATTCCCCAAAGTTCCAGCCTCACAGATGTGCTGCCTGACCTGCTTTTACTGACTTTGAACTGGGGAGGGGAGGAACCGGGGGACTTGCAGGCCAGCTGAGAGCAGGAAACACACCTCAGTAAACTGTGAGACCCTCCTCCAACTTTTGGTTTTTCTGAGGTCTCAGTCCCCTCCTCAAGCCATAGCAAGTGATGCCCAACTCCCGGTTTCTTTATTATTCAGCATTAGTTAGCATTCTTTTCTCACTCATTCCCATCTTGGTGATTTCAGGGGCTGAGATAGGGGTTCATTTTTCACAATCAGAAAAGTCCTCTGGAATCCAGACTCCTGGGGTTCTAAGTCTGCCTCTCCACTTACTAGCTATGTGACCTCAAGAAAGCTATTTAACTTCTCTCTGCCTCATTTTCCTTGTCTCTAAAAAGTGGGGTGCTACTTAGTTTATAGGATTACTGTAAGGATTAAGAGTAAATACATGTAGGAATGTCGAGAGCTATGCATGACAGATTACTAAGTACAAGTTTAAATTAAGGCTGCTATATTTCATCAGTGTCAGGGTGTACCCCTTTTTCTCATTCTAATGTCTGTTCCAATTGTGTTTTAGGAGAGATTGTCACTACCTCTGCTCATTTAAACTTCATTAGGTGAATTCCATCCTTCTCATTCTTACATCTATTCTGTTCGATAGCTATTTAAAACTTTCAAAAGGTTACAGTGTGGTTTAGCGGTTAAACAAGGCTATTGTGTGTACAGAAAATTGTGGAAACAGAGGAGCACTGACAGAATTTGATATTTGTGAAGCAAATAGTTGCCATTCAAGAATGACCACAATTCTACACTTTCCTGCAAAACAACAGCTAAGTATTTTAAGAAAGGAAGCTTCCGACAAGTAGGTGAAATTGTTATATATATTACTGAGAAAAGGGCAGAGAAAGTCCTAGTCACATGAGTAGCAATAAAACACCTGTAATAAAGCTTACAGAATGAGTATCCAAGGCTTGGAATAAATTCTGGAAACAGCACTAGATCACCTTGTAAGAAACAGTGCATAACTACATTCCTGAGGGTGAAACTACACAGAATACCAAGGACTCAAAAAGGGATTCAATGAAGTTGGGTTCCAATGTAAATAAATTTTAGGACTGTTTCAGCCGATCTGTTTTGCCTATAATTTACTTTTTTTAAGGCAGATCTCAAAAAACTTCTTTCAATAAGTGCAAAATAAAAAATGGTAAGAAAGCATTTTGGTGGCCATTTTCTTTCATTGACCTTTAAAACTTACTTTTAATTGGAATCTGGCAAGATGGCAGCAGAGTGAGGCCACCAGGCTCACCTCCTCCAAACAGGGACACCTAGATTGAGGAGAACAAAGCCAGACTACTCCCCCTACACACACACACAGTCAGGGAAATCTGAATGACTACAGCACTTACCAGGAGCAATGGGCCAGCAGCAAGGGAGAGGAAAAGCTTTAAGCGGACCCTGTTTATAGCAATAGTGGGGCAGTATGACACAGAGGGAGGGGTGGCTGCTATGCAGAGCCCCCTATAGTTCTTGTCGCAGGCATGTGCCAATATGGGGATCCCCAACACCTGGTCCTGCACTGGAGAAGGGGGTGCACAAGTTGGCACCCAAGACCGAGGGTTTGCTGTTGAGAACTTCAGGAGGGGAGGTGCAGAGTGAGGACTACTGGCTTGAGCCTGAGGCTCTCAATACAGAACAGCTGGAGTCTGAATCAGTGGGGAGAAACAGGTCAGATTACTCCCAGGAGAAGGGGCTACTACTCCAAATGAGGCTGGAATATTCAAAACACCTGCTACAACCCAACCCAATTCCAGGGCTAAAACCAATACAACAAAGGAACACTTGAATAAACTAGAGATCAAGCACCTGTTAATAAAGGAGAAAATACCCCAGGATAAGGCTTTGTGCTGTAAAAGAAAAGAAAATAACTGCCAGCCTTTGATTTCGTATCAACTACAATCTGTGTCCAAGTGCTGCATCTACAGGTCAAAGGTGGCCTTGAGTGGAATTGGACAGGAGACTAAAAAATGACACTAAAACTGAGGGGCAGGCTGAGAAGAGGGGATCATCATGGGCCTATCACACCATCCTGGTACCCACAGCACACTAGGAAGCTTAGGTCCCTGGTATACTGGATGTGATCCTTTGGTGCCCTGGTGCCCTGACCCTCTTTTATACCTACTACCCCTTGCTGGTACCAGTTCTCCAATTACTTCAACAGGTGCAAAGACAACAGTCTGGAAGTCTGTCCAATTACAACCCACAGAAGTTTTAAATGGGAGACAGAAGAACGCACCGGAATTGCTCGAGTAAAACAAAACAAAACAAAAAAATCCTGAGAAGTGCTTCAATCCAGCAGAACTGCAGAATATGACCAAAAAGGAGTGAAAGGTAACAGTTCTAACAACGTTTATGGAATTCAAAAATAAATAAATAATAAAACAGCAACAGAATAAAGATAAAGAAAAATATGAGGCAGCTACAACTAGAAATAACAGAGCTAAGAAACACTATAACTGTATTTAAAAATACCATTAAGGGCCTCCACAGCAGACAAACAAAAGCAATGGAGAAAATTAAAGAGCTTGGAAAAAAAACAAAGTCAGCAAACACATACATAAAACAACACAGAGAAATAAAATTAAAATAGTGTAAAAGACCTTTGGAATAACCTAAAGAGAAACTCTCCATATCATGAGAGTCCTAGAAGAAGAAGAGAAAAAAAGGATATAGAAAATTTATGTAAAGAAATAATTGCTGAATACAATCTCAATCTTGGAAACAAACCAGATGTAATGATCAAAGAGGCCCAAAGGGTTCCAAACAAAACAATACCAGACAGACACACACCAAGACACATTAAAATAAAACAGCAAGGACAAAATATTAAAAAGATCAAGAAAAAAAGAGTAACCTGTAAGGGAACACCAATCAGACTATTAGCACACTTTTTAGTAGGAACACTATAAGCATAAAGGGGCTGGAAGCATATATTTAAAGTACTTAAAGAAAGACACTCAGTCCAGAATCCTTTACCAGCAGGATTAACATTCAAGACAGAAGGAAGAGTAAGGAGATTACTGAAAAGCAAAAACTAAAAGAATTTATCAATGCCAAGTTGCACATGAAAAAAAAATTTAAGGGGTTATTATAAAACAATAGAACAACAAAGAAGCCACAGCCACTTAAACCATTTAACATGGAGGAGGGGGAGGAAGATGAGGAAGAAAGGGAGGATGAGGAGAAAGTATGTGTCGAAGCAATAGGTCAGAGGCCAAACCATGGAACAAGTCATACAAATAACCTATCATATACTAACCTCAGTAGACCCCTCAAACAAAAATTAATAGATTTAGCATACAAGACAACAGAAATGGAACCTAAACAAAATATAACAGGAACACCTGAGAAAATAAAAAAGACAGGACAAACCCCAAGAAACAAGCAAAAACATGACAGTAGCAATGAGCACTTATGTCTCTATAATCATCTTAAACACAAATAGCCTGAATTCACTATTCAAAAGTTGTAGAGTGATTGAGTAGATTTCAAAATAAAGTCCAAACTTCTCTTGTTTATCCATCTGACCAACAAAGATAGGCATAGACTTAGGCTGGAAGACAATTACACAAGCAAATAGTAACACCAAAAAAATCAGGAACAGCTATACTTATAACTGATAAAAATAGATTTCCAAAGATCAAAAGAAATAAAGGTAATAATAGATGGAGATGGACACTATATTATTATTAAGAGCCTAATATACAAGAAGAAATAACACTTAGAACTATATATTCACCAAATGATGGAACACTGAGATACATAAAACAACTGAAAACAGAACTAAAGAGAGAGAGGGATAACAACATAGTAATACTAGAGGATTTCAATACCCCACTTATTATAATGGGCAAATCAACAACAAAGAATAAAGAAGGAAATGTAATAGTCTTAGATGAGGAGTTATAACAAACAGGTCTGTCAGACATTTACAGAACACTCCACCCAAAAAATGCTGCATACCCATTTTTTCCCAAGTGCACACAGAATATTTTTAAGAAAAGATCATATGTTGGGATACAAGTCAATTGTCAATAATTGTCAAAATTATACCGAGTATTCCTCTGACCATAACATCATAAAATTAGAAATCAACTACTACAGGGTGGGGGGAAAACAGGAGAAACTACGTATTCATGGAGGCTAAACAAAATGCTGTTTAATCACTGTTGGATAAAAAAAGAAATCAAAGCAGAAATTTTTAAAAACAATGAGATGAAAAAAATTGATGATGCAAGCTACCAGAATCTATGGGCTACAGCAAAAGCAGTCTTAAGGGGGAAGATAATCGCAATATCGATGCACATTAAGATGCAAGAAGAATTCCAAATAAACAATCTAATACTACACCTAGAGCAACTTGAATAAGAGGAACAAACAAGACCCAAAGTTAGTAGAAAGGAAGGGATAATAAAAGTAAGGGCAGAGGTAAGCGAAATAGAGATCAAAAAAGACTATACAAGAAATTGATGAAATTAAGATAAAATAAATAAACCTCTACCTAGGCTTATAAAAAAAGAGAAGACAAGAAACAGAATCACAAATGAAAGAGACAAAATCATCACAGATAACACAGTAATATAAAAAGCCATAAGAGATTACAATGAACAACTACATGCCAATAAATCTGATAACCTTTCTAGATCGATAGAGTACCAAGACTAACCTAGGGAGTTGAAGAAACCACTCACAAGCATGAAACAGTAATTTAAAAATCTTCGAAAAAACAAAAGCCAGACAGCTTTACAAATGATTTTATCAAACCTTTAAAAAACTAAAGCCCATCTTGCTCAAATCGTTTTTAAAAAATACAAGGAAGGCCTCCCTAGTGGCGCAACAAGTTAAGCACAGCACTGCGAAGCTGTCAGCAGCTGAGGCCTGAGTTTGATGCCCTGCTGGGGAGATTGCCACATGGCGCAGCAGACCTCTCCTGCCTCGCCCACTGCTCCCCTCAGCAGTGTCTGTTCTGCTCCCCACTCTGTCTCTGGTGAACCCTCTCATTGCCCCACACCTCTGGCCTGCACCCCAGCTTGTATGCAAAAATAAATCTTTTTAAAAATGCAAGGAGAGGGTATGCTCCCTAATACATTGGGAACTACTGGACAGGACCTACTAGACCTACCGCACAGGAGGCAGAACAGGGTGCAAAAGTCACTCTTCCTGACCCCACCCTGAAACTGGCTCTGCGCTGGAGTCTCCAGGAGTATGAGCGGGGCTGGAAGGATTAGGGAAGAGTAGGGGAGGGTGGCCCAGTGACTCCCAGAGCTAAATGTCTCCCAGACCCAAATGTCTCCCAGACCCCAATGGCCAGAGTAGTGTTAATGGCAGGAGGTGGCATTGCCAAATGCTGGGCTGAGTGGGTACTGAGTCTAGAGAATTGCTTACCAAGCACTGCCATCTCCCTGAATCCACACAGCTCACTGCCTCGCGGAAATGTCCTCTCCTGTGGCCCAACTGATTCTGAGCTCTACTACCTAGACGTGTGAGCTGGAGGAGACATGTCTTCTGGGACCCTGGCATGTATGTTTGAGGAGACCTGTTCTACTATTCATAGTAGCTGATCTTAACTGATAGCTTGGTGTAGGCCAGGCACAGCTCTGAGTACTTTCTATACATTATTTTATTGAAATCCAAACCCCAATCCCAAGAGGTAGGTTCTTTATCCCCTTTATACAGAGACAGACAAGAAGCTTAAATCCAGAGTGGGCTAGGGTGAGGCTGGAAAGGAAGCCCTTACTTCCTTGCTCGACCCCAGATGGACTCCATCGCCCAAGGCCAGGGCCCCAATAACCATGAAGTCACCCCTACCTCCAGGTATGTTTGATTGGGTTCCAGGAGGAAGGGAAGTTTTCTATCTAATGGATAACTGACCGTAAGAAAGCAAGCACAGAAGAGAGAAAAATCTTATTCCTTGGAAGGTTCATCACAAGTCAACTGGATGTTTTCCATCCTCTTCAAGGAAATAACTGGAGATCAGACAACAAGAACTTCCCTGTCACTAGAAGGGATAGTGCTGACATCTTCTCTTTTGGTCAATTTTGGGTGAGGTGTTGCCCCTGTGGTAGCCAACAATTTGAGTTAGTGAGAGGAGGGTTGACAAAATCCCCTACAGAGATTTCCATTTACAGAACCTGTGGGGGTGAAGGGAAGCCCTGAGGCACAGTCCTGGGGTAACCAAGGGAACAAACACGGAAAACGAGGTACGTCAGTCCTTATCTGGAGCTCATTAATAGGGAACATTAGTCAGCTGTGAAGGCCAAGATGGGGTGATAGGCCATGCAGGTGGGCAGGGTGGGGTGCAGGGCAGGAGGTAGAGATATTGGCTAAAGTCCTTCTACCCCACGTGTCCAATCCAGGATGGAAGGACCCTATAAATGTTCATGGGGGAGAGAGAGAGAGAGAGAGAGAGACTCCCTGCCACTAAGACTGCCGGGCCAGTGCGCAGAGGGCCCCACAGCATGTGGGAACTCCGGTCAATAGCCTTCTCAAGGGCCGTGTTTGCAGAGTTCCTGGCCACACTCATCTTTGTCTTCTTTGGCCTTGGCTCAGCCCTCAACTGGCAACAGAGCCTGCCCTCTGTGCTGCAGATCGCCATGGCCTTTGGCCTGGCTATTGGTACCTTGGTGCAGGCTCTGGGTCACGTCAGTGGGGCCCACATCAACCCTGCGGTGACTGTGGCCTGCTTGGTGGGCTGCCACGTCTCCTTTCTCCGTGCCGCCTTCTACGTGGCTGCCCAGCTGCTGGGGGCTGTGGCAGGGGCTGCACTGCTCCATGAAGTCACGCCCTCAGACGTCCGAGGGGACCTGGCCATCAATGCAGTGAGTAGCCAGAGTTCTGTCCTTCCCACAGGTGGCAGACCTAGGGCAAGGGGAGCACTTTTAAAGGATGAGATGAGAGGGGTGAGATCTGGGTGAGGGTGTGGAGAGAGACAAAGAGGGAGGGAGGGAGGGAGGGAGGGAGAGACATGATGCAGCAGGGACACAGCTGCCATCAGAGAGTCTGGGTGGGGAAGCAATCACGTCAGAGCGGACAGGATGCCCATAGGGCTTCTAGTACCTTCTGCCTTGAGCTTCAGGAGGAAAAACAGCATCAAGGTTTCCGTAACTTGATGTCAGCATTATAGTGAGGACGGGACTGGAGCCTGGCAGAGGACAGGGTCCCAGAGCAGATGAGCTTTCTGAGTTGCGAGGAACCTCGGGGAATCCAAGGGTCTTCTAGGAGATAGAAGGACCCGACATCTCTTTGGTATCCATCGTGGGTCTCACAGGGGTGCTCCTCACAACTGTCCTGCGATGTCAGGATGGCACATCCATTTCTTAAAGATCTGGAAACTGGGGCTCAGAGAGGGGGATCCAAGTCAGACACAGTCTTTCAACCCAGGTTCGACTGTAAAAACTGTCACCTTTCTATCTGACTAACACCTCCCTAAGCTTTGTTTTGCAAACAAGGAAACTGAGTCTCAGAGAGGGAAATGATGGGCCAAAAGTTCTACAGTTTGTCAATACCAGAGAACACACCAGAACCCCAGGGAAAGCTGAAAGGGCAGGGTCTCACCAGACCCTGGAGAGGGCGGGTGAACTAGCCGCTGGTGACGGTGATGTGGTAGGTTGGCTAACTGGGAGCTGGGGTGATGTCATAGCCCCTTACCCCCACATCTCAACTTCCCAGGGGCGAGGCTAAGTCTGAGATTTGAGGGTGTCAGAGGGGAGGGAGGATCTGTGTCCCCTCACAACTCTCACTCCATCCTGCCCCAGGTCAGGACAGCAAGTACCTCCCATGCTCCTCAGTCTCTCCGCCCCTGGGCCTGCTCTATTCTTGCTCCACTGAGTAAGAGCTCAGCTGTCTCTGAAGAGTCTTCTGGTCTCCATGGCCACATCCGTCCTCTGCACAGGGGCCTTCCTCATGGGAGGGGCAGAGATGCCCAATTGGGGAACTTCTTTCTTCTTCAAAATGGAAAATATGATGAGGCCAGGGGTGCAGGGCCAAGAAAAGGCAAGATTAATCTTGGTGGGGCACAGACTGAGGAGTATGGCCATTTCCATTGAGAATGGAGTTTGCAGCAAGGAGAGGTTCAGTTAGACTGGAAAAAGAACTTCCTGACATGCCGAGAAAGTCTCAGAATGTGTGGCTGGGAAAGCCTCCTCTGGTAGCAGGAGTAGGAGTTCTGAGAGGCCGTGGGGACACTCAGTCCTTCTCTTCCATCATTTCACAGTTGACTGGAGTCCTCGGAAGGGAAGGATCTGGAAAGGTTTCCCCCAGTTATTGCTCAGCATTTACCATCTTGAGGGCCTGGGAGAACCCTGCCTGGCTGGAATGGGATGGCAGCGGGACTGACTTGTCCTGGGGCTAGACAGAGCTACAGGACCCTAAGGGCTGTCCTAGGTGTCCGCCAAGGTCCCTGGAAAGCACAGCCTGGCCACCAGGACCTCACCAGTGAGTACACCTGCTCTGTGCCAGGCCAGAGAGCACCTGGGGACAGCACTGTAAAATGTATTCTGTGTTCCCTCTACCCAGAATGGTAAATTAAGGCTCAGAATGCAATTCCCTCACAGAACCAGGAAGTGTCGGCACCTGGAAATAAACCCAGAGTGTCTACTGTGTCACAAACCCCATGGCTGCACCATAGGCACTTACCAACAGCAGTGGGACTAGGGCTCTGCCCTTGTCATTTCCAGTCCCCACACACTTCTCTGGAATCTTTTGACACAGAAGGACAAACTGAGTCCAAAGAAAATAGGATCCCATGGCAAGTCAAAAGCCTCCGAGGTATCTGCCTTCAAAGCTCTCTTCGCTGCTTTCTACTGGAGACGCTGACATTGGACAACAGGCTGGACTGAAGTCAGACCCCAGAGAGACAAAAGGGTGTCAACCCAGCAACTAGGACCCAGGGGTGGGGGTTCAGGGCCTAGAGGAGTGTGGGAGCTGAAAGCTATCACAGCTTCATCCGCTGCAGTGCCCAGCCCCAGAGGGCAGGGTGTAGGGTATAGTATGACAAAACCCAGAGAGAAATCCAGTGCTGGGTGCGGCCTAGTTATGAAATCACCTCTTTGCTGGGCCCTAAATTCTCTTGTTACCCAAGGCAGGGTCTGCTGGGAACATGGGCACCCCACATGGGTATGGAGGCATTTCACAGGGTTCCCTTCCCAACCTGTGCAGGATATGCAGGGAGCAACTCCACAGGGGAAAGTTAAGGTCTGACTCACAGTGGGCAACAGGTAAGGTCAAAGGTTAGAGAAGAGAGACATGCACTCAACTCATAGGGGGTGGTAGGGCATACTAGGCCCATCTCCAGCCCCAGGTTCCTAGATCCTGTCCCTGGAAGACCTTTCACCACAGGAACAGAGATCACAGGAATCTCATTATGCCGGTGCCTTATGGCCCAGGTAGAGAGGAAGGTCTTCCTGTTACCTGGTCTAAAGCTTCCTGCTGCAATCAAAACTTCCTCCCCTTATATTCTTCAGGAAACAGAATTTCTGAAGCTCAGCATCTTTTCCCTCTCATATTGTAGGCTCACAACTCCAGCCCCCAAATCAAATGGACTATGGAGTCAGTTTTCCTGCCTGAACCTGGGCACCAGGGGCAATCCAAGGAGCCGTCCCCTACCTTTGGACCAGCCCAGAAAAAAGCTACCGCTAGTTTGGGCTAGGGTACCCAGTGAGCCCAGAGCTCCCATCCTGGAAGACTCTCTGGAGCTCTGATGACAGAGGGGCAGGGAGCATGCCAGTGTTCCCCTACTCACTCCCTCTCTGTCCCCAGCTCAGCAACAACACGACAGCTGGCCAGGCCGTAACTGTGGAGCTTTTCCTGACCCTGCAGCTGGTGCTCTGCATCTTCGCCTCCACTGATGAGCGGCGTGGAGACAGCCTGGGCACCCCCGCCCTCTCCATTGGTTTCTCTGTGGCTCTGGGCCACCTCCTCGGGGTAGGTCATTGTCACTGGTTGCAGCCACTCTAGGGGGACAGACACACAGAACTTCTAAAGAACCACACACACAGACCACTCTAGAAACAGATATACCCCCAAAAGTGACAGATGTGAAGATTCCCAACACAGAACTCCCAGGTACAGGGACATGCCCCAGAGGGCTTGACTCCCGCGTAACCTAGAGGGACAGTCTCAGATGAATACAGCAGTCGATAAATGTAATGTGAACGCAATTGCCCAGCATGTGGATTCCCTTTAGGTGGAGACGAAGCACTGGAGAGGGGGCACAGGATGCCTGGCCTGTCCTCACCTCCCTGCCCTCCCTGCCCCGCTCCCGTTGTAGATCCACTACACTGGCTGCTCCATGAATCCCGCCCGCTCCCTGGCTCCGGCCGTCGTCACGGGCAAGTTTGATGACCACTGGGTAATGGCTGAAACCTCCCTGCCTTTCTCTCTCCCAGAAACCCATCTCCGCAAGGACTGGAATAGTGTGGGGTGGGTGCTGAGAGCTGCGTCCCAAACTCCCCCCCCTTCCCCTCCACGTGGGGAGCCTTAGATTCCACCCTTCAAGTCTGATGCTAAGGACTCAGTTTCCACATCTGTGAGTGAGTATGACAGTTCTTGCCTTATTGGCTTTTTGAAGGGTTGTGAGGTTACAGTGTAAAACAGTGCCTTAGAACAGTTGACAAATGGTTATATTCACTAGCCAACACATGTATTATTTAGAACTTGCCTAGCGCTTGTGTCGGGCTTTATTCTAAGTGCTTTGCAAATATCAACGCATTTGGTTTTCCACAACAACCCTCGGAGGTATTATTCTAATGAAAGGAAACTGAGGCTCAGAGAGGGGGAGTAACTTGTCTAATCCCGGCCTTAACCTCTACACTATCAAGTTCTCCCAGCAGCGCATGTTGTCATTAGTCCTTGCTTGGATGTGCATGTTTACACGGACGACAGTAGAGACCACTTCCCAACAGCAGGTGGGGAGTGGGAAACGCCCTGGCCCGCGCTCTCCTCCTGACCGCGAGCCCCCTCTCTGCTCGCCCTCAGGTCTTCTGGATCGGACCCCTGGTCGGCGCTATCTTGGGCTCCCTCCTCTACAACTACGTGCTGTTCCCGCCCGCCAAGAGCCTGTCGGAGCGCCTGGCAGTGCTGAAAGGCCTGGAGCCGGACGCCGACTGGGAGGAGCGCGAGGTGCGGAGGCGCCAGTCCGTGGAGCTGCACTCGCCTCAGAGCCTGCCGCGGGGCAGCAAGGCCTGAAGACCCCGGCCCGAGGCTCGTGGGAGCTCGGGGGCACTGCCTGCGGCCTAGGCCCCCAGCCACCCGCGCGGGCCCCGGCCCGAGGAAGAGGGCCCGCCCCGCACCCCCGCCCCACTCTTCCCCAGGTCCGAGGTCGGCCACCGGTGCAGCGGCGTCTTCCAGGACAAGCCCAGCCGCGGCTAGCGCGGAGCGCCGGGCGGGAGGCCACTGCGGGCGTGGCGGCGGGCCTGGCAGCGCCCCTCCTCGGCGCCGGCAAGAGGCGGAGAACTGTCGACCCTCTGCCCTTACTGGGAACTAGGGACTCGGGTTGAGCTGGGGAGGGACGGCGCCCCGCAGAGGAAGACTCTAGTACGGGATGGGACGGGAGGGAGGTATTCAGACCCCTCCTTGGGGGGCTCTGGGAATGGTGCATCAGGTTTTGCTAGGGTGCAGTGCGAGTGTGTGTTCACCCACCCAGGGCCTCTCTGTCCCCAGCGCAGGGCCGTGCACCAGTGTGTGCGCACAGGTGTGCCATTGGCAGTGCATGTGTGCACCAGCTGGTGACCGCTCACAGCCCTCCCTGGCCCCAAGCTGCAATAAATCCACATCCTTTGCCTTGGATGAGACCTTACCGCCAGGCACCCCCAGGAGCTCCAAGGAGAAGGGAAGGGGGGCTTGGAGGCCACTGTGAGAGGGCCCGAGGGCAGACCCTGGTCTCCAACTTTGCCCCTCCCCTCCTGGAAAATTACCCCAAGCTCCAGAACTGGGTCCCAAGACTAGCCAGAACCCAGTCCTAGAGGCAGAGAGGTATTAACCAGAGAAGGGCTCCCCCAGAAGTGGCCCCTGGAAAAAAAGGAGGGTTGGGTGACCAAGGGCCTCCTTCAGGCCCTGAGGGAAAACCTCTCTAAAGGCGGAAGCAGGCCCGTGTGCACGCCTGTGTGTGTGCCCTCCGCCACACATGTGTGACACTACACCCATCTCCAGGGGGCTCCAGACACAGAGATTAGCCTCCCACTGTGGTAGAGAAAACAAAAGACCTTTGTAGGCCCGTGGCCTTTGTCTTGGGAGAGGGGGAGATTTGCAACTAGACACTTCTTGAAAGGAGACACTCAGTTTCGCAAGGGAGCCCTCTCACCCAGCACACACCTATGGCTGGCAGGGCAAGGCACTCAGGCACGCAACCACAGGCACCAGGCAACACCCTGCCGTCACCCATCCCACCTGCTGGTCCCCCTCCCCAGGCAGCAGTTCTTCCTCCCCAGAATCTGTTCCCGCTTACCTCCTTTCTCCCCTCCATCTCAGTGTTCCCTCCCTTCAGTTATGGGGGGAGAGCAAACTTCTCACTTGCAGGACCAGAGAAGAAGATGACTTGTCCACACTGAGGCAGATCTGTGTGTGGAGACCAAGCTTCTAAATTTCCAGGCCAGTGTAATGGTTCTCAAATGAGATTAAATGGGATTAAGTGAGACGATGCATGTAAAGATGCTGTGTGAACTGTAATTTCTCATACCATCATCACACATTATTAGGATCTCATTATTCCTGCTCCCCGGGGGGTGAGTGCAGAAGGGGCCTGACCCCTGGCCTCCTTTACCTCCACTAGTGGGTTGTCAAAGCAAAGGAGGGTGGAAGGAGATGGGTTAGGGGTTGGCCCCATGCCCCTCCAGGCTCTTAACCTCTCCCAGCCCTCGGTGTACCTTGCTATTCCCTCCCTCCCTTTCTCCCACCCTCTCCATAGCTAGCTTGTATGGCCCCCAAAACTGAATGTAAGGTCCCCACAACTTCCAGCCCAGATTGCCCAGATTTGGGTCATGCATGACAGAGTCCGAAGCAGGATTCAAAGTGATTGGTTAGAGGGGGGCTAACACATGTTGGGCCTCTCTTGCGTGTCCCAGCCTCTGTGCTTGACATGCACAGGTTCATCTAATTCTCCTAAAATGCCAGGCAGGTTAGGGCAGACAAAGGTCCCAGCCACGCCAGGACTTAAATTTGCAAAGTACTCCCTTGTCATCTCCTGTGATTACCTCCCAACCCTGTGAGATAGGCTGCTAAGTGTTATTCCTCTCATTTTATAAAGACTAAGAAACTGAGGTAAAGAGGCTGGTCTAAAGGCAGGCAGCTCTATACGGTGGAGGCAGAACATAAACTCAGGCCTTCTAGTTGAAACTGGTGTTTCTGCTCAGAGGTAAGAAGAGAACGAGTCTATGCTGAGGCCAGTGTGGGCCTGAGACCCTGCGGGAGCTCAAGCACACAGCTGGCCTGGCCAGCTCAACCCACTGTCCTGTGGACACAGGGCCAGGAGAGGGCTATGGAGGGTAAGGTGAAAATGACCAGGAACATGGAGTTGGTTTCTGCCCTTGAAGAGGGCCCAGTCTGTAGGAGGATGGTGCTCAGATACACCCCAACCAGATGGAGGCAGGTGGATGTGCCTCCAGTTCCTCAAGCTGGGGACAGAGAAGGCTCTGAGCTGAAGGGAGGAGGTGTCTGACCAGGGGGGTGCCCAACACTTCTACTCCCGTTCTCCTACTTCATGCCAGATGAGTTTGCACCTGCAAGTGTTGCTTTGCTGGTCTTGTACGTCTTTATGCTGTGTTTGTGTATCTATGCAAATATCCCAGCTAGACTACTTTGGGGACAGGGCTCCTTCCGGTTTGGGGATAGCAGTCTCCTTTCCAGCGGCCCTAATCTCTCCTGTCTAGCACTGTGCTCTGCACGTAGTAAGCCCTTAATAAATGCTCATTTGCCAAGTGGTGTGTCTTCCTCAATTCAGAGAATAGTCAATGCAGCCCAAGCTGCCAGAAGACAGTCTGGAGTCTCTAGCATGTCACAAGAACCCCAGAACTGCCATCAGGAATGTGTTTTTTTTTTCAAAGATTTATTTATTTATGCATGTAAGAACTGAGGTGTAGGCCACAGATGTGTGTAGGGGGTGAGAGGATTCACCAAAGACAGTGGGGAGCAGAATAGGCAGACTGAAGTACACTGCTGAGGGGAGCAGCGGGCGAGGCAGGAGAGGTCTGCCGCGCCCTGTGGGAAGCTCCCTGGCCGGGGACCTTACTGTGCAGTGGCTGCTGAAAGGTTCATAGTGCTGAGACCTAACCTCTTGTGCCACCAAGGAGGCCCCATCAGGAATGGTTTGTAGAGGAGATTTCAACACTGACTAGCAGCTCCACTGGGAGGCCTGTGATGGTATATTCCCACTGTCAACCTGGCCAAAAAGGGCATCCTAGCTGGTGGCCCTGGTGGCACTATGGAGAAGGCCTGAGTCAGGGAAGGCTGTGTGACCCTCAGAGAGAGCACAGAGCAGCCCTCGGGGGCGTCCCGCTGGCTGCCGCCATGTTGGGAAGTCAGGACAGGGGCCTCCCGGGCTAGTCAACAAAATACCTCAACATTCAACATTCAACATATCCAAAAGGACTTTCTGTTCCCCCCAAAATCTACCCCTCCCATAGTCCTCATCTCAGCTGATAGCAACTCCATTTCCCTCTGAGCCAGCCAGAATGCTGAGTCATCCATCTCACCCAAGTGAGCTCCACTGGGGATCTGTCAGTTCTACCTTCACCAGGGATCCAGAATCCAGTCACTCTTACCTTCGGAGTCCCCAGTCAGCTCCAAGACACTATCAGCTCTCCTTGGGTTCCTGTGACAGATGCCTAATGTTCTCCCAGCTTCCACTCCTGCCCCTGCTGTCTCTTGGTCTTTTCTCCAGCCAGCAACAGACAGAGGTGTTAAAAACCGTCAGGTCGCCCCAGAGCAACCCTCAGTGATTCCACTTTCTCTCAAGTAAAGCCTGCAGTCCTTTCAAAGACTGTCTACCTCCACTACCTCCGTCTGCATCTCCTTACTCTTGCCCTTGTTCCCTGTGCTCCAACAACCAGCAACGCTGGCTGTTCCTGCTGCCTGCAATGTTCTTCCCCTGGATATATGCATGGTTCTTTCCTTCTCCTCTTCAAGTCTTGCTCAGATGTCACCTGCTCAACAAGACCTACACTGACACTCTAGTTAATTTCAAAGAACATCCATCTCTATACCAGCAGACCCAGATTCCCCTTAATATATTCTGTTTTTCCATAGTTCTTACCACATTCTATTGTACTGTATAATTTATACACATCTGCTGTTTATTGTCCGTCTCCTTTCACTGGAATATTAACTCCATAAGGCAGAGTTGTTTCCTGCTAGCTCATGGCTGTATCATCAGTGCCTAGAACAGTGCCTGGTACATAGCAAGTGCTCAATAAATCTTTTGGAATGAATGAATAAGTGACTTTCCCCCAATACTGGGGATATATGGCCTCTAAGGTATCACCTGCTGCCGATTATTCTACCCCCAACCCTCAGCTGCTCCCAGAGAAAACAGGGGTTCCCATATCAGAGGAGGAGGGAATTCCTCAAGGATTCTAATTCCCCCTGCCCCAAATGGGGAGACTCATCTTCCAGTCCAGAAAGCTCCCAGGGAAGCATGCCTTGGGGTCTGGCAGGGCAAGGCCCAAGTGTTGAGGGCAAAGATAATTCCAGGAATGGCCTCAAACACAGGCCTCACAAATGTCATCAGCTGACTCCTCTGAGAAGCTTGGCTCTATCAGGTCCCCTTCAGCTACACCAAGCCCACTCCTGATGCCCTGTGTATCCCATCTCAGGTCATGGTGATCCCGAACAAGGTGGTAACCTCCGAGTCTGGGCTTCCTTAGCTAAGAATCTAATCACACAGTGGAGACCAAAGCCCTTTGTTAACTGGTAAGAATTGGGCTCAAACCATGGGGACCCAGTCTCCTGTGAGCACTGCCAAGTCCTTCCACGACCATGGAGTTTGAGATGTGGGAACTCATGAAGCCAGTGCCTGAAAAAGGTGGAAAGGTGCAGGTGCAGGCAAGCACCACAGCAGAGGGGCCTGGCCCTTCTCAAAGGTCTTTGGCATCATTAAGATCATAGTTCCAGTCTGGGCCAGGCCTGCCCTGAACCCTGGGCTCAGGCCCAGAGGAAAGTCCTATACCTAGCTGCCCTGCTCCGCCATGCTCTCTGGTAGCAGACAGGACAGACAGACCTCACTCGTGCCTTAAGTGGAGAGCTGGGGGTAGGGGGTGGGGGGAGTGGCTCCAGCAGGAAACCAGAGCAGGAACAATAGCGGGGTTTCTTTGGTCCCTGTTTTCTTTGGCCTCTTAGCTGCCACTGAGCCCAGAGCCGGCTCCTTGGCTTCCTCCGGGGCCCTCCCCTTAGCCCCAGCCTGCAGACTCACAGAAGAGACACCTGTTCTCTCCCGCTGCTGCACCCTCCAGCTGAGTGCCACAGAGCCCTCAGGGGACTTTTTTAATTAGTCCTAACAGGAAGAAACTTTACTAAGACTTACTCTGTGCCAGGCACCCCTTAAGTACTTCCTAAGGACACATCTTGCTGGTGGCTGGGGGGTTGTCCTTAGTGTAGCTCCTGGGATCAAGGGGCAGGTCCCTGTCCCTCCTCCAAGCACTGAAGGGTCATCCAGCCTCATTCCGCAGGCACCTCACCTGGGGTGGATAGGGGCAGGGAGAGCTGCTGGAAGCTCAGAGGAAAGGGGCTAGGACCGAAGGAGCCAGGCTGGGTCTGGAAGAAAATATTACTCAGGCCAACGGCGGGGAGACTAGACTGGAAAAGACCACATGTAAGAGAGGGAGATAAAGACAGACAAAAACAAAAAGTCACAGAAATTTAAAAAGACAGGAATCCTGATAGATACTGAAAGGTGCACAGAGATTGAGACAGAGAGACTAAGGCTAACACTGTGGGAAGGAGGGAGAAAATAACAGGGAAATTGAAAAGAAAGAGACCGAAGAGGGAGAGAAGAAGAGTCTAAAAGACTGATTGATTCTGAAATGAGAAAGACAAAGAAACATGGGGGAGGAAGGGGGGAGGGGGAGAGATGGGGAGAGGGGGGGGGGAGAGAGAAAGAGAGAGAGAGAGAGAGAATGGCGAATGGCAGAGGGACAGGGAGACTGAAGAGAAACACCAAAAGTCTGAAAAAAGAGAAAAAGTCAGGGTTTGTTGAAAGAGACTAAGGGGAAGAGAGAGAGAGCAAGATTGCCAGCGAGAGAGAAATAAACACTAAGTGAAGATTTGACATGGGGTGGAGAGGCGGGGGAGGCAGGAAGGGGGAAATAGGGTAGTAGGAGAAACACCTGAGCTCCAGGGGAGGCTGACACTAGGCTTGGGAGGTCGGTGCTGCACCTGCAGCCTCAGTGCACCCCATTCGGACCCCCTCCCACTCCCTGGTCCCAAGACCTTTTTCCTGACCCAAAACAGAACCCAACCCTCTCATGCCCTCCCTTCTTTCCAGTGGATAGAATGAATTTCCGGCTCCCACCCACTTTGGGGACTCACTGGGATCCCCCAAGAGGAGCGTGCTGCCCGGCCGCTGGGCGTGGGGGATTGCCAAGCACGGGGCAGGCTGGCATGATGCCCACTTTTCCAACCCCGGAGGCCTGCCTGGCAGGACTGGGAGAGGCCTACGACGGCGCGTACCGCCCCGCACGGTCCAGCCCGGACGCCGCCCGCCCCCGCCACCGGCCGGCAGGGAGCTGAGTGGCGCAGCCTTCTGGGACGCATATCACCCAGTCCTGACTTGGGAAAGGTCAGGATGCCTAGGTCGCAGGAGGAAAAGGAGGAGCTGGACCCAGGCCCCGAAGAGGAAAAGAAGGAAAGACTTCTGACAAAAATAAAGGCCCAGCTGAGGCACAAGTCCAGAGATCGGTAGGACGAGAGTCCGGACCCAGCCAAGTCTTCCGGGGAGCCCCGCACAGACCGCGCGCGGAGCTGAGCACCGGAGCCACCTGGAGCGCACCATGCGCGGGTCCCCGGCGCCGGGACCAGTCTACACCGCCGCCTGGATCACGTGTCCCGGGCGAGCCAGCCGCTATCCAGGCGGGGGGGCGGGCGCGGGGCCGGGGGTGTACCAGGTCCGGGGCGGCTGGGAGCTCCCGGCGGCCACAAAGTTCCCTCCCTACGCGCTGCGCTGGCCCCCGGGCGCGGGAGCCGCCCACTACCCCCCCGCCGCCGGCCCGCTCCGGGGCGCCCGCCCTCTATATAGCGCGCCCCTGCAGGGCCCGCGCCAGGCCGCTAGCCGCGCAGTGGGCGCCGAAGAGCGCGCAGCGCCGGGAACACAGACCCCTCACGTCGCCACCACCACCGCACAGACGGGCGCCCCCTGCCGCCGCCGCCGCCGCCGTCTGGCCCCCGTGGCCACCATGAAGAAAGAGGTGTGCTCCGTGGCCTTCCTCAAGGCTGTGTTCGCGGAATTCCTGGCCACCCTCATCTTCGTCTTCTTCGGCCTCGGCTCAGCCCTCAAGTGGCCTTCGGCGCTGCCCACCATCCTGCAAATCTCGCTGGCCTTTGGGCTGGCCATAGGCACCCTGGCCCAGGCCCTGGGGCCCGTGAGCGGTGGCCACATCAACCCTGCCATCACACTGGCCCTCTTAGTGGGCAACCAGATCTCCCTACTCCGAGCTGCCTTCTATGTGGTGGCCCAGCTGGTGGGCGCCATCGCGGGGGCAGGTATCCTGTATGGGCTGGCTCCGCTCAACGCCCGAGGCAATCTGGCTGTCAATGCGGTGAGTGCCCGTATGTGTGTGTGGAGGGGGACAGGGACCCTGGGGTGGCCTGGGCACCGAGTCTCCTTACCCCAAGAATGGGTGCCACACAGTGGGCCCCACACATACCTTTGCCAGGAAGAGCATAGATAGCCTCCTGCGTCAGAAAGATAACCCCCAGCCTGCCCTGCGCCCTCCTCCACCGCCCAGTCCATATGGGACCTCTGTGGGCCTCCTGCGGCCCATCCTGACTTCCGTCCTCGTACCTACTGCCTCTCCTTTCTTTCCTGAAACATCTGTCTTTTCTCCATTCTCACCTCCCGAGTTCTGCCTTCCTCTTGGGCCCCTCACCCTTATTTTCGGCTCCCAGGTGGAGCGGTTTCACAGAACCATCAGGAAGAGAGGAGCGATGATCTGCTGGGCAGAGCTGGTCTCCCGGGATCTCATTTTTCTTAGCCCTTACAGGGATATGGTCATAACCCGCCACAGCAGGTGTCAAGGGGGTTGCATTTAGAACCCACACATGTGCACCCCTAACTCAATGCCAGCGCAAGGTTTCTCTCCTGCTCCTGGCTTCTTCCCCCTCCCCCTCCCACAGCCCCAGTTTCAGCCCCCATGTCCCGTGAAAACTGGGTTCATTAATCAAACACAGAGGAGGATTTTCTCGGCCATTGTCAAGCTGTGAGTCAGCCCCACTGGAGAGACGGGTTTGAAGTTGGCTCTGGCAGCAGGTCAGGCACGGGCGGGAGGCGGGCTGGGGTACAGCAGGCACACTGGGCAGCAGCCCATAGGAGGGAGGGTAAATTCCAGTTTGTGGGGGTTGGGGACCAGGCAGAACTGTTGAAGGACTGTATCCAGGAAAAGCTCTCCTCACATTGATCCTCCCATCACAGGTCTGAGCCCCAACTTTGTGCCCACCGTGTATAGTCTCTTTGGCAACTGACCTCCCCGTATGGCGTACTCAGCGCTTAGCTGCCAGGTGCTCAGGTTCTCAGCGTCCTTGAAGGCTGAAAGCCACATCCCCGAGCCCCTGGGGGGTAGGGGGTAGAGCCAGAGGGCAGGGGTCCTAACCAGCCTCTGCCTGCAGCTCAACAACAACACGACGCCGGGGCAGGCTGTGGTGGTGGAGCTGATTCTGACCTTCCAGCTGGCGCTCTGCATCTTCTCCTCCACCGACTCGCGCCGCACCGGCCCGGTGGGCTCTCCTGCCCTGTCCATTGGCCTGTCCGTCACGCTGGGCCACCTCGTAGGGGTGAGTGGTATGCCATTCAGCTGGAGTCTCAGGGAGACCCTAGGGCAAATAATGGGAACCCCAGAGGTGTACCTCTCCAGGCCAGCAAACCCCACAGTTAAGCTCTAGAGTAGGACTGCTATATTCTGGCCCAGACTTGAGCCCCCCCAAACCTTCTTTCTTTATTTTCCCTAGAACTGGTGTATAGAGCAGAGGTGCAGGGGTGGGGGGGAGGTTGAGAGGACTCAGCAGAGACAGAGTAGGGAGCAGAACAGGCAGATTGACTGCAATCCACTGCTGAGGGAAAGGGGAGCAGCGGGTGAGGCAGGAGAGGTCTGCTGCGCCATGTGGGCCAGCCCCCTGGCTGGGGATCCAACTCAGGCCATAGCAGTGATAGCGCTGAGACTTAACCCCAGGGCCACCAGGGAGGCTGGAGACCCCCAAACCTTCTCTAGCTAAGGGAGGATAGGAGTGAGTGGCCATTGAGATAGAGCAGGAAATCGAGTCCAAGCTCAGGACAGAAGGAGAGGAAGGGCCCCGAGGGACCCATGGAGAGAGAGGTCCAGGCTAGGAATCAGGAGACTTGAATTGAGGCCTGGCCAAGTCCCTGGACTGCTGAGGGCCCTGGGAGAATCGGGGTCCCTGGGAGAGAACAAGTGTGTTGCCTTCCTCACCGCCTTCATCTCTCTCCAGATCTACTTCACCGGCTGCTCCATGAACCCAGCCCGCTCCTTTGGGCCTGCAGTCGTTATGAAGCGTTTCAGCCCGGCGCACTGGGTGAGTCTGCGGCTCCCTGGCTCTCTGGCAGTGAGGGTCTGGAAACCCAGCCCGGCCCCTGGGAGCCAATAGCTAGCTGGTCTTTCTGGATACTGGGGCCCAGAAACTTGGGGGTGGGCCCAGGGAGCAGTGGCAGGAAAGCAAAAGGAGCACAGTAGGGATGGGATGCAGGCGAGCAAGGGCAAAGGTAGGTTTATAGGGACTGAGCCCCTGGGGACAGGTCCCTGAGGTGGGGGGCAGGGCGGCTGTGTGTGTCTCTCCCTCTAGGGGAGGGGAGCTGTGCCTCTGTGTTGATCTCTGAGGATTTTGTGTCTGTCCACCTGAGGGTCTGTGTGTCTATCCTCTCTGATATTTTATTTAAAACAGTGAAAGTGTCTACCTTCCTGTGAGTCTGTCCCTCTGGACAAGCTGTCTGTGATCTCCTTTGAGAGCTCATGGCCTCTCTCCAGAGTGTCTCTATCCCTGCATGGGAGAGAGAGGTGTTCTTTTCATCTGTGTCTCTAAGGATCTTTATTAGTATTTAAAGATTTATTTATTTATGCATACAAGAGCTGGGGTGTAGGCCAGAGGTGTGGGGGTGGTGGTGAGAGGGTTTACCAGAGACAGACTGGGGAGCAGAACAGGTGGATCTACTGAAATACCCTGAGGGGGCAGCGGGCAAGACAGGAGAGGTCTGCTGCACCATGTGGGAATCGAACTCCTGCTGCAGTGGCTGCTGATTGCTTCATAGTGCTGAAACAACCCCTTGTGCCACCAGGGCAGCCCTGTGTCTCTAAGGATCCTTATGTCTGTTTTCTAAAAGTCCATTTGTCTCTCTTTAGGGTGGACTTGGAGGAAACCTGTTCCTCTGGAGATCTGTCTGTCTATTGCCTTTGAGGCTCTGGGTGTCTGTGATTCATGCCCTTGTCACTGGGGAGTGGGGTGTCAGTATATCAGTTCCCAGGGTGAAAGGAGGTCTTTCCCTCTGGAGACCTGAAAGTCTGTATGTCTGCCCCTTTGAGGGTTCATGGGTCTGTCCTCTGGGGGTGGGGAGGTCTTGCTCTGAGACCTGGGGCACAGCCCCCTGACCCGCTGCCCTGTCTCCACAGGTATTCTGGGTGGGGCCCATCGTGGGAGCTGTCCTGGCGGCCGTCCTCTACTTCTACCTGCTCTTCCCCAACTCCCTGAGCCTGAGTGAGCGTGTGGCCGTTGTCAAGGGCACGTACGAGCCCGAGGAGGACTGGGAGGAGCAACGGGAGGAGCGGAAGAAGACCATGGAGCTGACTGCCCACTGAGCAGAGGCAGACATGGGCCAGCCCCTCAGCCACTGAACCACAAGGGGGAGAGAGACAAATATCACAGCAACGCCTCCTTCCCCACGGCTGTGTCCTCTGGGCTGGGGAGGAGGTGCTGGCTCCCCAGGCTGCAGCTAGAGATGGGAGGAGGAACCCTTGATGGGACAGTTGGGGTGGGGGCCAGGGGTTGGGGTCTAGTGGGAGGGGTCTCTCTGGGCCAGGACAGACCTCAGACTGTGAACGCTGTGCCATATCCGCAGGCTGCCCCAGGGCCAGGCCAGAAAGGGGTCACCTGCAGTGTGCACCCCCCCACCCTCTCCACCCTCCTCAAGAGCCAGATGGACCCCTGTCTCTAGGACGGCAGAGGCTACCCTCCCCCATGGAGGGAGACAGGCTGGGTGATTGAATGCCACCTTATTTATTTCTGGTTTGGGTAGGGCTGCTGGTATTTGGGGTGAGGGCTTCCCAATAAATCACTGACATTCATGTCCTGCCTCTCTCTCCAGAAGCCTCTCCTTGGGACCCTCTGGCTCATCGCCTCTCCTCTTCATCACCCCACACCCTCCCCCATCACCCCCACCCCCTCTGTGGAAAGACAGGGAAGCCGAGGCCAGGGGAGGCCTAGAGCCAGAGATGTGGGTGGGGAGAGACAGGGAGGACATGGAATATGGAAACAGAGCTGGAAGGCAAGAGGGGGCAGTGGGAGCAGAGGAGGAGGGGCTGTCACCTTCACTTTGTCATCCACCTGCTCGCCCTCCCACTTCAGCTATGTCAAGTCCCTGCCACTAGAGGAGGGCCTGGCACTAGTGCCCGGGTGTGCCAGGCAGGGTGGAGGAGAAATGAACCAGCAGCCCCTTGAGATGCCAAGAGGGTGACCAGCCAGGTCTGTCATCAGGGAGGAGGCACAGCCCCGGACACCCCCGTCTGTACCTCAGTGTTCCGAAATGTTGCCAGCTTGGAAGCTTTGCTCAGGGGCGGCGCGCACACGCACACACACACACTGAAGCCACCCGGGAAGAGACCGGACTCTTTTGGTCCCCTCCCTGCTGCCCCTGCTGACGGGTGTCCTCAGGTCTTCCTCTCGGGGCCTGCAGCTCTGCCCTCACCTGCTCTTTCCCACTCTCACTGATACTCTTCAGGGGTCCTCCTTAAACTCACCGAGCCTCCATCTCTTAAACTATAAAGTGAGGATTAAAAAATGGTTCCCGCACAAGGTTGTTGTGGGATCAGATGAGATGAGGGAAGGCCTGCTCCGGGAGGGGAAGGGCGGAAGTCTGCCTCTCGGGACACTGCCCCGCGCCATAGTGAAGGAGTCTGAGTTGGAGCCGATGACCTGGATCCACCTCTTGCTGCACAATTTTGGGTAACAACTTTCTGAGTTCTAATTACCTTGTTTGTAAAATGGGGATGCGTTGTATGCCCACCTCTCGGGTTGTGGTGAGGATGAATTGACACTATCTGGAAGGAAAATACAAGCAAGCAGGGCCAGGCTCAATCACCTAGCGTGAAAAGAAACCAGTACAAACACCCCTGACACCAGCCACACCCCAGTTCTGGACCTCCATGCCCCGTGGTGTGTGAATCTGAGCTTCTGCTTCTCTCTGCCATTGGGACCTCTCCTCTTCAGCTTTACCTCAGACAAAGAGGGGCCAGGAGATGGGCTGAGAGGGCATGGGAGAAGCTACAGCCGGAGGCTAGGGGTGAGGAGGGGCAGGGAGCTGCAGCCGGCCCCCTGCACTGCCCGACTTGGCTTAAGACAGCACCCACCCCATGGCTGGCTGCAGCGGTGTGGGAGACCTCAGGGTCGTCGGAAAGGAGCCGGCCCCTGCCCTCAGCTGGGCCGTCAGTGCCATCTCCGGCCAGCAGGGGGGGCCCTCGTCCACCGAATCCAAAGCGGCGGTCGTCCCTGTTCCCCAAGTCCTGGGTCTGGGCTCTAGCAGGAGGGGAGCTGGCTAAAGGGCGAAGGGCAGTCTTTTGGGTCTGGATCGCCTGGGGCCACCAGGAAGAAGCTACCCTGTTCCACTACCCACGAGAAAGTGCAGAAGAGAGTGGATCCTTTCTCTCAGTCTCCATGCACAGCCATGACTGGGAGGTTGATTTCTCCCTCCAGCCCAGCAGCTTGGGTTTCCTTCTCCGACTGCAAGGTGAACTGTGGGCCCGCGGAGGACAGACCCTCAGGGATGGGAGAGACAGCAGCCGCCGGGGGGCGATGGTCCTCTAGGGCTTTGAGCTAAGTTGCAGTGATCTATTCTGCCAGCAGAGGGCGCTGTGCTCCCGGTGTGTGCCCTTCCACGCGCTGCCCAGTCCGGGTCTGGGGCTGACAAACGTTGAGCACGCACATACTAACCCTGCACATCTCCCCTGACCTTCAGTTGTACACAAGGGGCTGCGTCTTCTTGGCATACACTGCTCACTCCGAGTGTGTGCAGAGCCGCATCAACCCTCCCCCATTCTCCCTCACAGGACTGCTCTGGACAGGACCGAGGAGCCTGGCTCCATGTGTCCCGGCAGGCACACGAGTCGAAGCGCACACACGCCCAGCCGCCCCTCTCACCCTCTGCTCCGCCGAAGATGAAATCCAGGAAGAGCCTTGATTCTCTTATAAGAGGCTTCCTCTTCCCTTCCTCTCTGCCAAGGGCTGCCAGTTTTCACCAGGTAGGAAGGCGAACAAGGTAACATGATGGAGGGATACAGGAGGACTGGGGGTAAAGGCCAGAATGGACAGGGGCTGGCTGTCTAGATGGGTGGGAGGAGGCGGCCTGCTCCTTCAGCCCCTCGGGGAGCCTCAGCTTCCTCTGTCAGGTGTGGATGAGGCTCCTGCACACCCTCATTTTCTGGGCATCAATGTGATGTGAGGGCAGCTGCCCGGAATCCCTCCCTTTGTCATGTTTTTACCCTCCTTCCTCTCCTCTCCCTGTACCTTCATCCTTTCCCCTCCCTCTTGCTCCCTGGACCGTCCTAAGCCCAGTCATAGACTGCCATACAAGCTCACACACACTCACCCCTCCGCACAGGGGTGCCCACCCCAGCAGTTGGGGACCGCAGAGACTCCTGGGAAGGTGAGATTGTCACTAGACAAGGGCATGGTCCCAGGGCCCCTCAGTTCGATCCCAACCTCCCCCACAAAGCAGGCAGATAAGCTAGCAGGCTCCACTTGCCGGGAGCTGGAGGGATGGACTGAGGGTCCCGCTCCCGTGTTGGAAAAGGGCCCTTGTGCCCTCTGGTCAAGACTGAAAAGAGGACTCCACAGACACTGGTGAGGGCAGGCCAGGAGTCAGGGTTTCGGGGTTAGCAACAGGACAAGAAAAGAGGGCTCTGGGCATGAGCAAGATGGAGAGGCTCTGGGGCTGTGGGGTCTATGTAGGTTTTAGAACTGAGTTTGAGATCAAAAGAATTAAAAGACAGAGACAGCAAGGAGAGCAGACTTGGCATAAATCCACTTATTGTTAGTTGTGGCAAACAATCGGCTGCAGCTCGGCTGCAGGCCCCCTACCACTTCCAAGGCACACATGCCGTGGAAGCTCATGTACCCACAGCTGCAGGTTGGACCAGTCGAGGTCTGTGACTCCCTTTTTTTTTTTTTAAACATGCATCATTAGCCAGTTGTGGAGTTTATTTATTTATTTTCAAAGATTTATTTATTTATACATACAGCTGGGGTACAGGCCAGAGGCGTGGAGTGGCGAGAGGCTTCACCAGAGACAGAGTGGGGAGCAGAACAGGCAGATCAGAAATACACTGCTGAGGGGAGCAGCGGGCGAGGCAGGAGAGGTCTGCCGCACCATGTGGGATTCTCCCCGGCCGGGCGTCGAACTCGCGTCGCTGCTGCCGACAGCTCCACAGCGCAGCGCTTAACCGCTGCGCCACCAGGGAGGCCCCCTCCCTTTTTCTTCTAGGCCTCTAAACTCCCCCTTTTTCTCAGAGCAGCCAGCTTGATAAACTGTGGAAATATAGCTCAAAAATGCCTGGGCTGGGGGAAATTAGTGAAGAGGGGGAAAAAATGAGCCAAGGACATTTATGGCAGCAGGTGCACAGGCTTAAAGTCATCAGGTTTGTTTGCTGATTCTGTTTGCCCATCTGTGGGAATAGTAAAATTCTTGCAAAATGTTTGTCTTTGATCCCCGTCTTGTCCTTGTCCCTGTCCAGGGACCCTTCCTGTCTCAGGAGTTCACAGCCGCCTCACGGGCAACCGGAGGCAGTCAGGTGTGGGGCTTTGGCGAAATGCTTCTAAGCGATAAGTAAACTCGAAACTCGGCACTTGAGCCCAGGTCTGGCTGGGTCAGGGAGGTGCTGGATGGAGCGGCAGCAGCACAGGCTAATGCCCACCTGCCCTCTGGGGACAAAAGACCTTGTCCCAGGCCAGGTATTTGTCCCCAAGAGGCTCTGTGCCAAACCAGCTGGTGATAAGAGCCACTACTCACCCCACCCTCTGGGCCCGGGGCCACAGGTGCTCCTTGTCCCGTGCAGCAGGAGGTGGGGAGCAGCAGCCTGCCCAGCCCAGCCCCCACAGCTGGCCCTCTGGTGGGGAGTGGCGATCCTAATGGCCAGCAGCCCTCACTCTGCCCCACAGCCACACTGCTCCGTTCTGTGGGCGTTTATTGAAAGACTCCTCTATCACAGGCCAGCACGGGAGTGTGCGTGCAGTAGTGGAGGCCCTGAGGAGGCCAAAGCCTCAGGCTTTGCCAGAGCCCAGCTTCTCTGTGAAGTTTGCCCTGATTCTACTGGAGAGGGAAACCAGGGCAGGCTTCCTAGAGGAATTGGCCTTGAGCACGTTTGAAAGAGAAACAGAAGGAAAGGCATTCCAAACTCAGCACACAGGGCTGGGGAGCTCATCTGGGGAAAGGACAAACATTCCACCTGCTGGAGTGGGGGTGGTGGAGTGGCGGTAGGCAGCGAGCACCTTCCTGAGCATGCGGGAGGCCACGCTTGCTGCTGGGGCTCTGCAGCACTGGGAAGGTTTTTGAGCAGACTGATATGATTAGGATCTCCCTGGCAGTGGGAGGAGAGGGGCGTGGAGGGGCAAGATACCGTCTGAGAGCCCAGTTAGGAGGTAATGAGTCATCCTGAAGGTGATAAGGAGGAACAGAGCCAGTGGCAAATGGAGCCGGGAAGAGGGCTGAGATATGAGAAGGAACTACAGGACCCTGGGTCCCCACTGGGAGTGAGCGGAGGGGGGGGGTGGGGTCTGAATGATGCTCATGTTCTGCCTGGGCTGCTGGGTGACAGCTGGGCCACGCCATGGAGAGAGCAGCAGGCTGGAGATCCCCTGGGGTGGGGGGAAGGGCGCAGGGTCTGCCTTCAGGAGAGAAATCCTGGCTGGAGACCAGTCGTGCGCCTGCCGGTGGTAAGGAGGCTGCGGACAGGCGTGAGGCACCCTGCCCTGGCGCTTCTACTGCCCGAGGAGGACAGTGGTGGGAGCAGGCAGGGCCGGCTCCAGGGGGTGTGGAAGAGGTGCCAGCAGTGGGGCCAAGACCACTCCCTCGGGACAGTGGAAGGAGAGCCAGGGGTGACGGTGCCCCGAAATCCAGGAAGGGAGAGGTCCAGGGTTAACGTGTGCATGTCACAGAGTCAGGGAGTCAGGGGAGGTGACCGCTGCAGAGGAGGCCGTAGGCTGTGGCCGAGCAGCTTCAGAAGCTGGGTGTGGGTAGAAGTTTTCGGGCAGTGGGTGGGTGCCTGGAACCTTGAAATCAAACCCACAGTCTCTCCACTGTTCTGTGACGACTTGCCCAGGAGCCTTATAAAGAAGCCGGGAAGAACCACAGATGAGGCGCCCAGACAGGATGCAAGGAGGTAAGTAGGGCTGCGGGGAGGAAGGCAGAGTGAAGGGGGCGCTTTAAAGCAAGTGGGGAAGGCTGAAGACTGGGGAGTGCATGGCCGACTGCGCAGGGATCACTGAGCAGAGCTGCGCCCCTGCCAGGCAGAGACTGTGCACTTGTCACGGGCCGTCTGCGCAGCTGGGCAAGTGTCTCCAGCAGCTCACTGCGCAGCTGGGAGGCAGAGGGGCATGGAAAGGAATGACAATGAGGAGGTAGGTGGGGTGGAGACAACACGGGGCTAGGCCAGTGGGGCACTGGAGTGAGATGCCAGGGAGCCCGCTGATGAGTAGGCTGCAGCCAGGACAGCTGAAAGAAGGGCAAGGGGGCAAGGGGTCTCGCTGGCCGACACTGGGGAAGGCTGGAGGGCGCCTGCGGTCGGTGCTGCGGTGTTTTACCTGCAGATTTCAGATGACCCAGCCTAGACGAAGACAGGCGTAAGGCCAAAAGAATAGAAGTGAAGTCATCTGCCTTCAGAAGGTCAAGAAACGTTCATCCATTCATTCATTCAGTGTGTATATTGTACACCTACTATGGCTGATCCCATGGAAGCGACTACATGTAGGGTGAACTAAACGTGTTCCTGGCCCCTGAGGAACTCACCGCATCATTGGACAGACACACTAACACAATGATGACACCCTGTGGTGACCCGAGTGCACAGAAATGCTGGGGTGTGGTGGGAACACAGAAAGGCGTCCTTGCCCAGAAAAGGAGGTGACATGGAGACGGAGCCTGAGGGCTGGGCTAGGTGTGCTCAAGCAAAGGACACGGAGGGGCTCTCCAAGAGGAGGAGAGGCATCCTCCAAGGAGTGGCATCGAGTGTTCCAGAACCACTGGTCATTTGGTGAGGCCAGTAGATCAAGGAGGAGACGAGGAGAGGGGAGAGGTGATAGGAGGAGCGGGACCCCAGAGGCCCTTGTAGGCCAGGCACCGAGGGCACTGCAGACTTTGAAGGGATTTGGCGGGGAGCAGCTGGATCAGATTTGCATTTTGGAAAGACCAGGACTGACTGCAGCTGCTGTATGTGGGGGGCTATTGAGCGGAGGAAGGGAGCAGGCAGGGAGCGGGTAAAGGCTGCGGGGCATCTGGGGCGTCAGGAAGAGGGCACGGGTAACACAGCATTGAAAGTCAGTAGGACTTGGTGTTTTTACAGGGTGGGGTC